>NDXB01014274.1:0-43845 GCA_002631895.1 Agapornis roseicollis
ATTGGCAAACTTGCTGAGGGCGCACTCAATCCCACTGTCCATGGCAGCAACAAAGATGTTGAAGAAGACTGGTCCCAACACCGATCCCTGAGGGACATCACTCATCACTGGCCTCCAGCTGGACACTGAGCCATTGTCCACAACTCTGCTTGCAGCCATCCAACCAGTTCTTTCTCCACATTTTTTGATTAATATTAAATTATCCCAAGTATCTTCCACTCTAAGATGAGCCTGTGAGAAATCACACTCCAAACCTGTGCTAACCCTGAGTCTGTAACATTGCAGCAAACTAAACAGAACTGGTCTACACTGACCTGTTTTTATCTTTTTATACACTAAGATGCTCTGGATGAAGTTTGCCTCCTTTGGCTCAAAACGTAGAATGTGTTTCTGTGCTTTGGAAGAGGAGCTCTGAGCTCTTGGACAAACCAACCAAGCCACTGTCAGGTTTGACTGCACTTTCATAATCACCCTCTTGGGAGAAGATTTTCAATCTTCCCATTCTCCTTGACCTCAGGAACGTTTTTCATATCACAGCTTGTTCCTGTACCTGTATCTAGAGCAATCCATGTGCTTTCTTCCTATAGCACAGCAGCACTCCATAAAATACAGTCCCCCTTCCTCTGTAGCCATCATGCCCCTGGTGGCTATCCCATGCATCCTGGTTCCCTCTTCTGTCTTTTTAGTGGTTCTATGCCAAATCTCTCTTTCTCAAACCATAAGCAGGAACGACAGAAAAACACCACCTCCTGGAAGGTAGTTTTTATCTCAAGATAACAGAATTCCTCAAGTGAATGCGCCAGGAAATGGGGAAGTGGAGAAGGACATGTTTCCCACATGTACATAATGCTCGATTTTCTCCATAAAGGATGCAGCACAGGAAAGATAACTTGCATATTTTTGGGGTTTGGGTTATTTTCCTCAGAGCAGACAATGAGAATATAATGAAAAAAAGGAAAAGCAAATAGCATTCACTGTGGAACACAAGAGATCAGTAAACTGGTTTTGAGCCGTGCTTGCACATAAACCCAGTACAGACCGGGACAGGCAGGCAACAGGCACACAGGCAAGCAACTGTCCTGCCTCTCTGCACCACTCTTCCCAGTGCTCCCAGTTTTGGGATGAGCAAAGCTGGTCACACAACCCAGTTAAACTCTCACTGACATAATCAAGAGCATATTGACCATGTGTGTGCCAAGGAAACCCAAAACTCTCCTCACGGCAATGTGCACATATTGAAGACACACAGGCAACATACAGGCATCTCCAGAGTAATATGCAGCCAGCACTCAGCACAGAGAATACTGGCTTAACACTGAACAGGAAGAAAAATTGGACCAACAGGTAAGGAAGGACAACAAATATGTACAGAATGTTTGTGACCGCCTGCTGTCTCACCTTGCCATGTCCCAGAACCTGCACACCATTACGCTCCTGGATTTCAAAGCCACTTAGGCCATGTTTAACCCTTCACACATCCAGATTTTAGTTCTCAAATAGACTTCTGATATATTTTTATTCCCAAATTCCAGCCCTAGTGAAACCTTACTGAAAAGCAAGGAGAATATCAGGCTGCCTCCTGGGCTTCTGCATAGGCAGCAGGAGGCAAACCGCAGAATCTTCATGGACAAAGCCAGCATGAGAGCAGGAGCCTGCACCCTTCCTGATAGACAGCAAGGGAAGAACGCCTCAGCTATACAGTCACATACTGTGGCCCCAAGGCAGGGCAAGGGCTGAGGCAGGGGGAAGTTTGTGGATGCCATGTGTTTATCCTGAATTCTAGACACCTAGGAACAGTCTTTGAAACAGTAACTCCCTGCAGCCTGCACCTCCTATCTGAGGCAGCCTCAGTCCTGGCCAGTAAGACCATATCCTTATGAGCAGTACCCACAAGAAAGCAACACCACAGAAAGGATCCCAATACAAAGAGAGAAAATGGAGCTTTAAAAAGAGAAGCAGTTATTCTGCATTTGGCTGTGTCCCCCTGCAGGCAGGTATTACAAAGCTGAAGTGGCCTTGAAGCTGGTGCTGCGTTTCAGCAAACTGGGTAAGCTTCTTATAGCTGCTTTCTGCAACTATACACTGCCACATATCAGGATGGGTTAAAATGATGTGAACCCTATTTGTAGCACGAAAATGCTATAAAACAACCACCTCTGGTTTTGTGTCAAATACACTGTGTCTGGCTGCAGTTTGCAAGTTCTTCCTTGCCTTCTGCTAGCTTCAGTGGCAAGCAAGAAGAACCTTGCAAACTTGGGCAAAAAGTCCCCCAGAACCACTTCCCCACCAAAGAAGCTCCAAGACTTCCACTGGGGGCAACGTGTCACACAGCAGCAGGCACCCTGGGCACACCGCTTGTGGGCATTGAGACTGACCAGGCCCTACAGCCTCCACCTATCCTGAGGGAGACACAGAACAAAACCCAGCATCCCACATCCTGACTATCTCAGCAAGGAGCGATCTTTTGCCAAAACACTGTGCTTCAGAAAATGGACATTTTGCCCACCATAAAAATAGCTTTGGTGCTTTGTAATGCTGCTGCTATATCGTTAAGGAAATGTCTCAATGACTGTGTATTTGCTAACATTCTCTGAAATGGGTTATAAAATTGAGTCTTGACTTTCCACAGTTTCCTGAGAGGAAAAAAGCATCACTTGCCTGTACATGGAAGGAGTAAAATACAGCTAAAAAAATCACATTCAGAATTACCCTGGAGCCCCCTCCTCATTCTGTGCATCACACACAGTGCAGATCACAAGTGTTCAAGTTGCGACTGAGTTTTCATCTTGTCAGGATTGAGCTCAAGCAAACAGTTTTGTATGGGGCAGAGTCAATAGTCTTACACAGATTGAAACTCTGTAATAGCTACCCAACATTCCTAATTCCAGAGCTTAAGACTTTATTTCCCCAGCAGCCCAAACACTGGAACTTCCACAATTTTTCCCTTCAGTGCTCTTTTAGTAGATACACAGGAACATTTTAAGGAATTTCTCTGCTTTTTTTTTTTTCTTTTATTTCCTATAAAATGCTGCAGCTTTCTGAAAATGAGACAGGAAAAAGGCATCTTCATATTTAAGCAATCTGTGTACAACTTTACCTACTTCCACTACGCACACAATTAGCATCTCCTCCTCTCTTAACGCTTCATGAGCCACCTGCCTCATACAAAGGAGCACCCTAGTAGCCTCCTTTGCTACAGTTCTTTTGCTACCAGGATTTGTTTCCTTTTACTTCGTGTAAGGCAGTAACTTTATTCACACTTACTTGCTATCTATTTTACCTCCATCTATTTGGTTCTTTTTTTTTTCATCTTTGCTCAAAAGGCAAGGTACTTTCTACAGTCCCTATTTTCCTGCTATTCCCTAAATCCTCAGCACTTTGTCTTCATATTGCAAGAATCATGTATTTTTTTCTGGTGGTTCCTTGACTTTTTTAAACACCAGCATTATTAAAAGGACTTGCTAACATTGAAGTATGTGACATGAAACATGCACCATACGCAGGACTGATACTTGCTCAAATGAGGAGGACCTCGGAGAGGCAAGAAGTTTCAACTCTAAAGATGCTTCTTGGAGTATGCTAAAATCGTGAAGATAATTTAAATTGAAGACAGTGACAGACAGTCTAGTCTGTATTGCAGTGAGCATCCCACAGAAACAACCAATGCATGATAATCCGAATAGTGTGAGCAACAAATCCCATTTCTCTACTGTCTGCTGTCACAAGTGAACCATGTGCAAAGAGAGCTCGTCAATTCTGCCTTCATCAGCAACATCAATTAAAGTTAAGAAATGTGTTACACACCTTTTATTCTTGGAAGAAAACCCAACTGGATTCCTTTCATTTCATTCATTTCTCACAAGTAAAACCTCTGAAGTCCACTGCTACACATCAAGAAAGAATTTGGCTCCATAATATATAAGAAGGTTACTGTGCAACCTAGGATAAATTCAACACACCTTATAAACCAGTGCTGAGTAAATCTGGTTTGAGCAAGAGCTGAGATCATTACTTTTTCATGCTTCAGTTCTTATGTTTGCCAATTAACATATTAACATCATTCTATGGCAGATAACTTGAGCTACCAACCACAATAGAAAAGTATTACTGAATGGAAAGCAAATTCTAAGGTGATGACAGAGGATGACTACTGCGATGTTCCTCTTGCGACTCTAAAACTCCTTTGAAAAAAGCCAACATTGTACCAGCAAAGCTTCAGGGGCGGGGTGGAAACAAACCAAAAATGCCAAAATATAACCAAAAATGTCAGTCTTGCATAAAGATAGCTTCTAGTGATAAGCACAGAGGGCACTGCCAGAAAAACTACCTCCTTCCAGTAGTGTATTGGAGACTCTTGGTTACAAAATCTTCCAGTGTATACAGATCATGTAGGCCAAGCTTGTTTCATAAAGCAATCCTTAACACAGCTATCTCTGTCTCTTCAGCAAGGGAGGATAAACACAGGCAGCAATGAGCTATTACAAATACACTATCAACTCCGGACAAAGGTATCAGCAAGTAATTCCAGGATTTATCAGGGCCCGTATCAGTATTCATTACCAGCAGGCTATTTGCGTGTTCTTTTCCCTCTCCACCACCACGCCAGCCGAGTTTTCCAGAACAGTTTCTTCTACTGCATATGTCCATAAAATAGTTTTTAAATCTGTATCTGTTTATTACTGCAGTGATAACCAAGGTGGTGTCTGGAAACAAGAACACACGGAACGGATTCCTTCACCCAGGGAGTAGAACTCTGAACATCACATATGCTGAAAGACAGTATGTATTTTTAAAAGAAAACTATGTTTGGCACAATGTAAGCAAGAAAAATGTGTGAAAAAAAGCAATTTAAGTGTCTTTCTGACTGCTTAGAGAAACACCTGCAAAGTCAACACATATACAAACTAAATTAGGAGTCTGTGAGTAATTTCCATACTATGCCCCCCAATGAATAATAAATGCCAAGTTCAGATTAAAGTGAAAAACTCTTCCTGATGTCTCCACATTGAAAAATTCTTTTTCCTAACATCTCAAAAGTTACCTCTCCACCACAATCTAGCATTATATGCCCAAACCCAACAACTACAAACCCCTCTCTGAAATAAAACTAAGTAAGATCCAATTCTCCATGTAACCATTCTAACACAGCACAATTCACACAGAGCTGATGTTCACCAGGATGCTGTTTTACGCTCTCTGACACAATGCTTAGAGGGTGGATCACAAGGAAAAGGGAAAGATAAAAAGCAGCCCAGTGAGACCCATTTCACTGTGGCTAGGGAAGGAGCGCAGGCCACAAACCTACTCTTCAGTGTCGAGTCTGAGATGAAGAATCTGTTCCTCAAGATGCTACCCCTGAAACAGCAGCTCCCAAAGCACAGCCCGTAGGTCCCCTGCAGCTCACCAAGCCTTTGTACAACAGCCCAAAGGGACGTTTAAACAGGCAGGTTCAAGAACACCATTGTCAGCCTGCTCAGAGGTTGCCAGTGCTCCCCTCAGATTAGTGCCTCTCTGGAAACTCGTAAGCTCTGAGGAAACGTGCCCAGTTATGAACGAGTCCAGGCAAGTTCTCAGCTCGGCTTCACCGAGCCTTTTGTAATTTGAAATGTTCCAAACCTAATTTGCTTCTAACTAGTGCCAGTGTAATTCCTGCATAAACCATTTCTGTACCCAAATTAAGTAATGCTGCTAACTCCCCAGGTCACAAACTTAGGCATATATAAGGCCTGTCAAGACCTCCAAGCACAAAAGCACCAGATACAGATGTTTTGGCTTACATTATAACCACAAGACACTTCCCACGAGCAGGAGGTTTGGGAATCCCTGCTCTCCTTAAACTGATTTACTCAGACTTCACTCTGAGAAGACAGATTTATCAGTGAAGCTGTTAACAGGATAGTCACACACATAGCCAGTGACTCTTTCCCCTGGGTCTACGAACTTTGAAGAGTTCATTCCATGAGTTATAACCTGATGCACATTTAGTGTCTGTAATCCTACACAGATAACTCTAGATATGTGGTACTTACTACAATATTTCCAACTCAAAATTAAAGAAATTTCTCTTTAAGCCTTAGGCCTCCATAACTTCTTTTACAGATGGTTCTCACACTCTGCAGTTGAGACAAAGTCTCTTAGGCTGGCAGAAGCTGTGAGCAAAATAACAAAGAGGTTACAAGACAACCCTGCAAACTACCCAACGCTTACTGGGTGCCACTCACACACACCAGGCCCACAGTACAGGAGAAAGCTGGACTGCCACCTGCTCAGGATCAGAAGTACAAATCTTGCTCTCTCTTCCCCTACAGTACCAGGGAATCAGTCAGTGTTACACAGCTGACACTGCCAAGCAGTGCTCCTTGTTCACCTCCCTTCGCACCGTCACAGCAAGCACAGATTTAAACACAAGGTTCACGCCAACCCCACACCGTGTAGGACGCCTGTAAGTAAGCAGCGGTTCACGCTAGCACCTGTCACTGGCCCTAAGCACGGCCTTCCTGGGGTTCTTCACCACTCCCAGCTCCCCAGGACACAAACCGCTCCGCTCCCTTCCGAGTTCCGAGCAGAAGCGTGGCCGGAGGCGAGGGTGGAAGCTCCCGGTGACCCGCAACCGGCAACAAGGAGCCGCTACCCGCGGGGCGGGGCGTACCCCGCGGCGGGCCCGGCGCCTCGTCACCGATCGGCTGCTTCCGGCAACCAATCGGCGCCGGAGCCGGGCACGGCGCGACTTCATTCATTCATTCATTCATAAAACAGAGGTGCAGCGCTGGTAGGAAGCGCGCCCTTCCCGGTCTCGGTCCCCCGCCCCACCGTGCGGTGCACGGACACTCACGGCAATCCGCCTCGTCGCTGTTATCCGAGCAGTCGTCGTCCTCGTCGCATCTCCAGATGGCGGGGATGCACCGCTCGTTCCGGCACTGGAACTGGTCCTCCTCGCACTCCTTGACGGTTCCTGCGAGACACGGGACCGCGCTTGGGTCAGCAGGGCGCGCTCCCGCGGAGGGGGCAGCCCCGGGCAGCCTCGCCGCCCGGTCCCGGCCGCGCATAAGCCTGGCCGGGAGCCGCTGGGGTGGGGGCTGGGGTAGGGGCTCGGTGCGACGGCTGAGAGAGACGCGCCTCCGCGGGAGACCAGCGGTGATGCCTAAGATGCTTTGTGCAGGGATAACGGGGACCATTCCCGTGCTTCCCGGCATCGTTTGAAAGGCAGAGCGGGGGGAAAGGAGCCTGGGAATAGAAGATGGTTAAAACCGAAATGCAAAAGACAAAGACAAATTACAAAGCAGTGATGCTTGGATCTCCCGCGCGTCCGGTACCGGGGCAGAACGCAGAGATACCTGGGGACCCAGGGGAGAACGGACACCAGCGCCGGCCCGGGAAAAGAGAACTGACCCAAGTGAAGTTGAGGGCGGGCGCGGGTATACGGGGGCAGACACACGGAGCAAATCTGCTTTGCAGACGCACGGTGCAGCGCTGCTCTGCCGAGGCACAAATCTCCTCAGAAGGGGATTAAAGGTGGCAGCTCCTGTCAGCAGCGGCAGCCTTGCTTCCGCGCGATGAACAGCGTGCCCGGACCCTGCAGGTCGCAAGCCCCGAGCGTGCCCGGGCCCTCGCGGGTTCCAGCCCTCCCGTGGGGCACCGCACCGCGCTGTGGAGCGGCTGGGGCAAGGCAGTACGCTCACCCCCTTCCCAGGAGCCCCGAGGCGGGGCTCGCCGGACCCACCTTTGCCTTGGTGCACGTTGATCAGCAGCAGCAGCAGCAGCAGCTGGAGGAGCAGCAGCCGGCTCAGCGCTGCCCGGCACATGGTGCTCGCTCGCTCCCTCGGTGGCAGCGCCGTGTGCGGGGTGCGCGCAGCCCGCGCGCCGCTCGCCGCCCCGTGCCGACTGCGCGGCCGGCGCCGCCCCCCGCCCCGCCGCGCGCCGCCGCGCCGTGACGCGCCCCGCTGGGCGGGCCCCGCGCGCCGCCGCTCGGCTCGGCTCGGCTCGGCTCGGCTCGGCTCGGGCCCGGCCGCCGTTTGGCGTTGCCGCCTCGGGGAGCACGGCCCGGGCTCGGCGCTGCCAGGCCCGTCAGAGGAAGAGGAGGCGGCCGGGATCACCTGCGGTGGGGGACATCCCTCCACGGCCACTCGGGCCCCAAGAGAGCGGGGCAGGCCCGGCCCCGTAGAGTAAGGCGGGAGCTCCGGCTGGGGCAGATGGGCCTTCCCCGCTCCCATCAGGTGCGCAGGGTCCTGAGCTCTCCTCTGCTGTCCCAGCTACAGCGACACAGAGCTGGGTTGTTCAGTCCGGAGAAGAGGTAGCTCCGGGGAGACCTTAGAGCAGCTCCCAGTGCCTAAAGGTGCCGACAAGAAACCAGGAGAGGGGCTTTGGACAGTGACAGGTTGTGCTAGGACAAGGGGGAATGGTTTTAAACTGCCAGAGGAGAAACTGAGATTCGATCTCAGGCAGAAGCTCTTCCCTGTGAGGGTGCTGAGGCGCTGGCACAGGCCAGACAAAAGAAGCTGTGGCTGCCCCATCCCTGGCAGTGTTCAAGGCTAGGTAGGACGGGACTTAGAGTAAGCCACTCCAGTGGAATGTATCCCTGCCCGTGGCAGGGGTTGGAACTGGAGAAGTTTTAACATTCCTTCCAACCCAAATCATTCTGTGATTTTATGACAGCCTCATTTGTGATCCTGATTTTAATATGTCAATTAAAACACGTGGCCTGGAGGCACAAATTGTGAGCTCTCCTCGTTAATTCACATCTCCCATTGAGGGATTTCATTATGACCATAGTGATGCAGTCACCTCCACTTAATTTTCTTCAAATCAGGAAATTGACTATGGAGTATGGGAAGGGTGCAACGTCCCTTCGCAGCAGCTGCTCACCCTTGCTACAACTCAAACACAGGAGCCCGGATCAGCACCTACAGGGGAAATGCCTCAGGCTGTTGGGGGGCCATGTTTATCACTCTGGTTGCACAGTGTTGATGAGGAAGCCGGTCACTGTCTTTAACACTGCAGTGTTGTTCATCGAGTCAGGATTAAGGGAATTCCAGTAATCTTATTATGAAAAGGTATTTTTCAGAAGCAACTTGAATCTAACATCACAACAGGATGAATGTGATTGTATGTGGAATGTTAAAATAAATCAAGCACTAATTTTACATAACCCAATGTATAAAACTGTCCCATTTCAAAGCCTGAAATCTCATTGGCTTCAGAACTGCTTCTCCGCTGTTTAAAAATGCACCTATGCCTTTAACAGAAATTTTGCAAGTCATTAGGCAGTAGTGGCACTAATGCGTTTGAACCATGTGAAGAGGAGAAGAGCTAATCATTGAGCTATTTCACTAGCAGCTTTTAGACTATTAACAATTTATTCAAGCCTTTTTGAGCAACTTTTCAGCATGCAAAGTGTAGTGCGTGTTTGTGTTGGCTGGCTCGATGTGATAGATTGCAATAATTGCTGAAAGCAAGTGAGGTATTTATAATGCATTAGGTCAAATTTCTTTCATAAATGTGCCAAAACACAGTTTCATAGTGCTGCTGTAATTCCTGGCCTCATACTTCTCTTTCTTAAAGTAGTTTAAATTGGAAGTGACTCAAAAGACAGTAACGAAGTTACCTGGTACAAGACAGGTGAGTGCACACAGCATTGGTCACAGCAGCCTTTTGCTGTCACAGTTTTGTTTCATTAAGTAAAAACCCCAAACAGGTATTTAGGCCTGATGCCTCTCACAGGAAACAACATTAAGGGGCTTTTTTTTTTTTGAGTGAATTGCTCTGATGCCACCTGCCAAACAGCAAGTTCAACAGCCTTCACAGACCAGCCATTGTAGGGGCTACTGGTAGCCTAGTACCATCTTGTGGACATCTGTGTCTCCAAGGGATTGCAGAGGCAAGAGGGAAATGAGGTGCTAAAGGGGAAGGAAACTGGGCGAGGGAAACCTTTTGGTGTGTAAAAAATAACTAAATCTAGTTTTATCCCTTATGTTCCAATAGTTAATTTACCTGCCAAGGTGTGTCTCCTCCAGGAGCTCACCTCTTGAGATGGAAACTGTTAGAGGAGCTCAGGATTCTTCTCTCCAGACTGGAAATCTGTAAAGCGACAGCACAGACATGTTTTGCTGCAAGCACTTCCACTTGATGTGCAATACCCAGAAGCATTTTAGTGTTCACCACATCGCAGAAGCCACAGACTCGCGGTGCAAGAGGAGGTGACCGATACCATCCACACTGACTGATTCCATCCAGTTTAACACTGAGAACCTGGGCATAACGGTGCCAAGTTAGAGCAGTATCAGAATTACTCTGGCTTATTTACTGCCACCCAAGGAGCCATAGTCCTCCCCTGTCCTGTGACCACTGTCAGAGAGACAGCCCCAGCCAAAGAGCACTCTCAAGGATGGATGAATGGGGGTGCTTCATATTTTTGTCACTAAAATCCTTGCTAAATTAAAAACAAACCCCAAAACAGACTGGGGGCAGAGTAAGAAGAGGAGCAGTGTACACAGACTGCCAATGGGGAAGTCTCCAATCTACCTGCTGAAACTCTTCAAGCCATGGAGGCAAGCTCTTTGTGCTAACACCCTCTCCATTTTCCCCCAGAACCTTCATGTCCTTCTTCAGTGTATTTCTTTCTTCTTTCAATTGGACATTTAAAAACCTGTTCTCCCCTATTTGTATAATAACCCTTGAAAATATCCCCTGTCCATGCAGTTGACTTTTTCAGTCTTATCTTTCAACAGGCAAATGTAATCGTTTCAGTCCCCTCGTAGCTTTCAGATATTTAAATGAAACCTTTTAATCAAAGTTAGTTGAAGCAATGCAGTAGCAGCCACATCCTTAGTGTGACGTGATGGCCCAATGCCATGTCAGTACCTGCAATTATTTACATTTTAGAATAAAACTCTTTTCTCCAAGCTACTGTGAGCTTTCAGCTGTAAGTACTATTGTATATTACATGGAACAATAACTTTTTATGCTGCTTCTATAAAGTGAGGCACAAAATAATCCACAAACGCAGTGAAGCATAAATAGAGGTTCGCTTCTGATCAGGACTTGTTCCTAAGACTCTTGCATTGCTCCTGGTTTCTACCTACTGTGCTCAAAATGACTAACCCTTTTCTCAAGCTTCCTTCCTACTTTTGGGATTACCAAACCTACTTTTCTTTGTACCTTGTTTAATAGCCCCATTTAAAATGTTCTACTTACTGGTTTTATCTGGTAAGATAATTTAGTCTTTTGCTTCAAACTCTACCCATTTTACACAGAAATGTTCCTTTTACTTCCCTTCTTTTGTTTTAGGGCTCTAACTGTTCAGAGGTTTTTTGTTTCCAATTCATATTTTCATATCTGACTAAATGGTGTCTGTTGATCTCCCTTTTCTATGCTCTTGTTTTTTCAACTCTTATTGTATTAAAATGCTTCATTCAATATCTTCAGTAATCTCTTTAGTTTCTTAACTTAACTTTCTTCTCTTTTAACTTCATCTTCTTTCCAGAAGACTCCAGTTCCCTAAATCAGCTGTTCAATGGGTTGTTTTTATATTTCTTATTTAAATCCATGCTCTGTACTACTTTGTCTATTGGATACATTTCCCCTTTCACAGCCACTGGGACTTGGTTTTTGCTTGTTTCATGCCTAAAAGGTCAATTTAACCCCATTAGCACTTTTAATGTTTTCTAAAGATACCCTTATTTTAGTTACCTCACGGCCTAGTAAGGAAAGGAGGACATCACACAAACAGATTTAAATCAGACTACAAACCCCATCTGTTTATCATCCAAGAACTGTCTCTCCTCCAAGCCAGGATCTCTTCCTTCCATAGCTGTAATTCTTCTTTCTCCTAAAACCGTCACTCAGTTCTCCTTTATTCAAGCATAAGTAGCAGGAAGATACAACACTGATACACCAGTGGCCAAAGGTATGGAACCAACATTTAGTGACAAAAGCTTCCATTTAAATGTACAGCACACTGCATCATGCCTTCGCTAACTGCATACACACAGATAACACAGATAACAGCACAGATAACAGGCTTTATCTCATGGTCATGGATTCTTGTCTTCAGAGCAACTCCCACTTACAAGCATTCCCTTCAATTTTCATATCAATATATCTGTTGCTGCAAACCCAAGTTAGTCCACTTTGACTAATACCTCCTGGTTTTCCTTAGCCAGTTGACTGAAATATTCCCTAGCTGCATTCAGCAGTACTCTGGCCATGTAAGAGTAGCTGGGAAGAGCAGCTTCCTGGAGGGCACTGCATTACTTGCAATACTTAGTGTGGCTTCAAATCCATCTTCTTCCATTTCATGCTCCTGCCCCTCTATAGCAGCTCTTTCCTGGGAGTCGAGGGAAGGTAAGAGATACTCTCCAGTCCATTGGTGAAGTTTTTATTTAGCTAGAGAGGAGTTAACAGTGAAGGCTTCTACCCTTAATTCCGTTACCAAGGCTAAACACCCTGCCATAGCAGTATCCCTACACAATAAATCTTTGAGTGCAACCAAATCTACAGTCACAATAGGGACCTTTCCATCAATTTTAATGAGCATAAGAATGAAGGGACCAAGAAGAAAAAAAAAGTGAGGATTAGGTGTCTGGCAAGATCTTTTGCATGCCAGAGGAGCACTGCTCTAGACTGATCTACTCTTTGCTGTTGTACAGTGACTAATGACTGTGAAAGCCAACAGAAATGCAACTTGAGGCCATGGTTAGTAACAAGTACAGTGGGCTTTTTTCAAGATGTTTCACTACAAACTATTTATCCTATTACTACAAACAAAGGAATCATGAATTGGAGCAAAACTCAAGTTGACAGTGTCTCGTGTAGCTCTACAGTCACCATATACCAGTGTTGTAAAGCAGCAGATTAGTACCACAGGCTGCTGTTTGCTCTGTGGCTCCCCAAGGCCTTAGACATGGACAGGGAAACGCAATAGCAGCACCAAGCCTGGATTCATAATTTTTCCCCTTTTTAAACATTCTGTGGGCTAGACATTGCTCCATTTTTATTCCACCCCTTATTTGTTTAGGCCCCAGTGCTTCAAGGATGTGGTGTATCGTGTCTGAATGGCAGAAGCAGAGACAAGGCCTGGTTCTGTGAGGTGCCAAACTCCCTCAGCTCCTCGCAGCTCTCTGGAAAGCTCCAAGCATTTTGAAGGCTCACAGACAAGTTATTTTAGCATTAATTACAACATCAATGAGAAAACAATACCCAAATGGGAATTGAGGATGGTGTCTGCATGGAATGGTTCTCATTATTTTTGTATGGATTTCATATGACAGCAGAAGACTTGAAACCCTGTCTTGCTTTAAAGCTAGTGCTGAATCTGTTGTCTTTGTGCTAAGTGGCAGGCAGAGTCTAAGTCATCTGATTTGTAAATTCTTACAGCTGCTTAACAGGGCTGTCCTTCCTTATGAAGGAATAGGAACTCAGCTTTAGTTTTCCTTTTTAAAATGAAAGCTCATTAAAAGCATATTTTTCAAGGCTGGATCCTGAACGTGCTGGGGTTTTTTTTTCTTGCTTTCTCTTTTGATTTACTAGCTTGTCTTTAGTAATTTTTTTTCCAAAGCTATGCCATTAGATATTGCCATCCCATCACTTTCAGTTCCTAAATAACAAGGGAATGAATGGAGTCCCATGCCTAACCAAAAGATCTGAGCTTGGTCAGAGTGGCATTACTTGGTTTTCAAAGTGGATAAAAATCAAACTAGTTTTAAAATCCCCTTCCCCCGAAGAAAAAAGGGGAATGAGGGGAGAGGAAGAAAAGGGAAACACTGGGAGAGGAAAATATACTAGTTATCATCTTGCAAATGTATGTTCAAGTATCTCCTCACTTTGCATGGTGGTTTGCTTCTTCTGGGTGTCTCTATGTATATCTTCATTAGAAATGCATTAGAGTCACACAAATGCAGCCTTGTTTACATACATTTGACAAGAGTTATCCATGTAACTGCGGTCTGAGATACTTGTTCCTTTGAGGTCGAGAAACCTTTCCTCACTAATGTTAGGACAGAGCTCATGCCGTGTGTAGAACCCATGCTTGGCTGAGTGACAGTGGTGTGTATGTGCACTCCCAGAGCTACAGTTCTTTTAAACAAGGTTTCAGAAAACATGTCCTTTCAGATTCCCTGTCTGTTGCACCATGTTGCAGCAACAGCAGTTGATGGATCAATCCCTGTGGCATTCTGTCATATCACATAAAGCATCAAGTGATAGATAAACTTCAGAATAACACATCCTAGAAGCATCGAAGCATCGTTCCTAGAAGCACAAACCAGCTTTCCTCCTACCCTCAGTAGTATACCCTTCATAATATTCCATCCCATGTTTTATTTCAAAAGCAAAAGTGTCTCTCAGTTCCACACGTTAAGTTCTAGCTAAGATGGATCAAGACAGAAAGAATAAAAGCATATAATAGATACCTGTAGTCTAAATCAATCGAAACCAACTCCTCCTAATTCAGTTGATCCTAGATTTCCTGCACCTCTTGTGCTTGAGCCCTGGCTTCTCCTATGGCTCTGATAACGCACAGTGTTTACGTATTTGTATGTCTGCACAGATCTGGTCAAACTGATAGTCTGAACTTCTACAAGCACTTCCCACAGCACTTTGATTTTTCCTCATGATATTTCTGGCATTGCCTCAGAAAGACCTTGCTTGTCCCCCTTTCATTCCCACTTTAGAGAGCTGAAACATGCCCAAACTTATCTCAGAGCTGCTGGTTTTTAAATACCTTTTCTATTTCAATACAATGTGGGCCACTCAGTAGGATTGCTAGATACTTGTTGCCCACTAGTCATCAAAGCTTGGTACTGGTACTTGTGAAGGAGGCCCATGATCCCCAGGAGGACAGAAGGGCAACACAAGCCCAACACAGTGCTGGAGAACACTGAAGGGCTGCAGCCAACACCACAGCTCTGCACAGCTCTTCCTTCTCCCCTAGAAAATGATGCAACTTGTGTCCAGATCAGGCTAAAGAAGCTCATGTTCTTTGGCTGGTTCAGAGGGCCAGGACCCAAACCATGGGCACATTCATAGAATCGTTAGGGTTGGAAAGGACCTTAAGATCATCCAGTTCCAACACCCCTGTCATAAGCAGGGACACCTCACACTAAACCATGTCACCCAAGGCTTCGTCCAACCTGGCCTTGAACACTGCCAGGGATGGAGCACTCACAACCTCCCTGGGCAACCCATTCCAGTGCCTCACCACCCTCACAGGAAAGAATTTCTTCCTTAGATCCAGTCTAAACCTCTCCTAAGTTTGAACCCGTTACCCCTTGTCCTGTCACTACAGTCCCTAATGAAGAGTTTCTCCCCAGCATCCCTAGAGGCCCCCTTCAGATACTGGAAGGCTGCTAGGAGGTCTCCACGCAGCCTTCTCTTCCNTAATGAAGAGCCCCAGCATCCCTAGAGGCCCCCTTCAGATACTGGAAGGCTGCTAGGAGGTCTCCACGCAGCCTTCTCTTCCCCAGGCTGAATAGCCCCAACTTTCTCAGCCTGCCTTTGTATGGGAGGTGCTCCAGTCCCCTGATCATCTGCTAGAGAGCATAAGCCTTAAGGACTAACACGGCTCCCAAAGATCACAAGTACTTGTAGATCACCTGAAGCTTGATTTGGGAAGTGGATGATTTCTCTTACAAAGCAGACATTGGAGAAATGCAGCTATTCCCACCCAACCATTTGGGGTTTGTTGTGGTTCAGTATTAGCCTACTCTGTGGGTCCCAGAAACATGCCATAGTGTTTGTATCTCATAATTCAGTGTAGACTAACACCTGCTTTCAATCTAAAAGTGAAACTTCAATTCAGGAAATCGCCCAGCCATCACAAAAACACAGAGGGAAGTAAAGGCCACCTCCCTTTGTACAGGTTCACAATCTTATCTTTGTCTTGCCAAAACAGAATCAACAGAACAAAACACCAAGGTTTGGGCCTTTTGTAAATCATTTGACAACCAAAGTCTATAAATTCATTTCCCTGTTTCATGCCTTTATTTATCCTGCTGCTCTGAAGGTCCTGACAGGACAATAAAATCTGCCTGACTTGGGCTGCCGCAGTCAAATGAAGCTGGCATGGACATGGAGTTACACTTAGCCACCCACCCAGTTTTAGCTTCCCAGCCATGAAAGCACAATCCAAACTGCATTTCCCTGACTGTCAGTTTCTCTATGCATGTTTTAGAGCGCAGATGTAATAGGTTTTACAGGGAGTCCCTTTGATTCGTGCCAGCCCTGCACATTCTCATTCTGCCCCTAATCTCTCCTTTGTGGCACATGGACTCGGAGCGGTGGGCATGGATCCCAGCGGACACTGATTACCATCCAAATTCCTTTTGGAAAAGAGCCCATCTGGCAACTGCAGAACCCAAAGCTCCGACCCTTGGCCATTGTTCTTCTCCAAAATGAGCAGATTCAACTTTATTGCAGATTAAACATTTACTCTATTTTATGCTTGAAGTTAATTCCAAGTTATGTGTCAAAACAGAGAAGCTTTCTCTGCTGACCCTCCTGTAGGGTTTTTTTCTTTTAAGGATGAAGAAAAATTAATCAGTCCAAGCCTTTATTATATTTTTTTCAGACTATGTACAAAGAATTGCTCCCCAAGCTTGAATTTTGCATGTCAAGCTTCATCTGGGAGCAGATTCGTTTTTACAGCTCAGTTATCAGCTGTGCAAACAGGCTATTATTCATGTTCATCTCAGGCCTGACAGCATTATTGGACTCTACAAAAATTTGCCAAGCCAGGAAAATATGTGCAGGGCCCATTTTACAGAGGGAATTAAAAGGAGACAGGACTGAACAGGCCCACGAAGGGCAACCAGCAGCCTTGTACATAGAATCATGGAATACTTCGGATTGGAAAGGACCTTAAGATCATCCAGTTCCAACCCCCCTGCCATAAGCAGGGACACCTCACACTAAACCGTGCCACCCAAGTCTTTGTCCAACCTGGCCTTGAACACTGTCAGGGATGGAGCACTCACCCTCAGAGCTGAGAGCAGTGTAGTTCTGTCCTGTTGCACACTTCTCACAGTGAGGGTGATATCAAAGCCACATGCAGCTCTGCGCTGTAACCTCTCTCCATTTGTGGTCACATATGCAGGAATGTGCAGACTGCTCTGTGATCCACTGTGGAGAAGATACAGGTAGTATATAGGCCCTGCCACTGCCTTGCAGCTAGGGAGTCTGACAGGTAGTAGGGACCTGCGTGCATGGAAACCTATCCAGAGCCCTGTTCCCTATCAGCTGAGCCTTTCTTCTTACCATTTAACCCATCTCACATATCTGATGCATGGATGATGACAGGTCTCAATTCATGACTAAAGTCCCCCACAAAGTAGGCAGGGTGCACAAATCCAACCTTGAGAAAAGGTGTCCAGTCATTTCTTGCAGTGATCCTCATAGTATAAATGTTTCATGGATAGACATTTCTCTTCTTGAGCAAGGATAATCTGTAAAGTCTAGAGTGTGCTTTATATGTTTGTGTTGTGATGTATTGATCATAAAAGATAACATACTTGAAAATGAAATTTGTACCAATGACAGCAGTAATCATAGAACCATAGAATGGTTTGGGTTGGAAAGGACCTTAAGATTATCTTGTTCCAGCCACCTGCCATGGGCATCATACATTATGTTCTTAAGACTTCAGTAACCTGAGGTTATTCATCTATCTGAAATACATAAAAGGTTCTAGGAGTATAAACCCAAAGTCTTCCCTTAACAAACAGAAATGAAGCAGAATTAAGTTCTCTCTGCAGTGTGGGGTGGTATTTTCATGGATTTTATTACATCATTTTTTTCACACTATCAAAATGATTTCCGAATCAGTTTTAAGAATCTGAAAGCATTGTATAATGTGTCTGCAAATGCAAAGGAATCTTCTGACTTTTATGCAGCAACACCAGTGAGTATTTCTTGGCAGCCTTTTAAGACAGCCTGTCCTGGTATTTCACCATTAACATGCGAATTGGTTATAGTCCTGCTCTAAAAGTTTGTCTCTCTGAGTGGCTTAAACGACTCTTTTGTCAGTCTCTATTAAAAATACAGAAACATAGCATCAAACCATATAAAAAATTAACCCAGCATGGCTGGCACTTTATAAAACGTTGAAGTTGTCATTGTTCTCCTGTGAAGTTAAAGCCCCCTCATTTGGTTTAGACATCTCTGGGAATTTATCCATCCTCAAAGGTAACTCAAAGGACAAGAGTGTTCCTGTGAGTAAATGGAACAGCAAACAATGAACATAGCACAACATGGAGGTTTGACTTACTATTCTAACCAGGATTCAAGTGCAAAAGACACCAGTACATAAGAAATTTGTCTTGAAATAAGGCAGAGTCCTGCATGGCAGAATGGGAATTTGTCAGTGGACAAGAGCCAAAGAATACCCCTAGAAAAGGCCAAAAGGTAAAAGTGAAGTGGAGTGGCTGCCTTTAATTATTTCTGTGGGCAGAGGGTTTATTGCTTAATGTCCTTGAGGCTCTTCATGGCTTTCAGCAAATCCCAAATTCTCTGTTTTCTGCCATATGGGAAATCAGACTGATCATCATCTCCTGACACCTTCCTCTGTCATCGACAAAATTACTTACCCAGGCAGCAGCGAACTCAGTATAAATCCATCCTCACAACAACCTTGTGAGCAACCTCAACACCTCACATGATTCATTTAGCTCAGATCTCTCTCTACTGCAATGCTGTCTTCCACATAGAGTCTCCTTGAAACCCTATCAGTGCTAACCTGTATTTGTGAATGAAACCAGGCAATCCATCCTCACCCTTGGAGGCCACCCAGCCTGCCCCTCTATCCTTGAAGGTGGAGAATTACATGTAGTTTTCTTTCTGTAACAGCAGCACAGGCCATAATCTGGTGACTCGGACTATCCTGGCATCTCCAGCCACTGCTGTTCTGAGGTGCTTGAATCACCACCATGTTCTTAAATAACAGTGGTACAACAGGAAACACTGAAGTCACCAATGCATTGTTTTCACTTACAGTATTAATAAAATTCATCCTGGGAGATAACTGCACAGGGCTGACTACTTTCTTTCTTAGTTTAGACAAAATAGTTCACATATTTCAGAGGACTAAAGCAGGGAGAATATATTGTTCCCCCCACATGAAAGAATAGAATAACCCTTGTACCATTTAGCTGTAAAGGCTTCAGAGCCCTCAGATCTTGAAATAGGGACTTCAAACCATGTAACTTAGTTACTGCACACAAAACCTATGCAATGCTTACATTACAAAGGCTTCTAATCAAGCACATAGAATGGTATGGCTGCCTGCGAAACAGTAATTTGTGTGCCTCATGCACAGGCCCCACGACAGCACTGTAAATGACACTGTCACTTATGCTCTTTTCCATAAGACCCTTACCTCATTCAGTGAGCAGAATGAACAATGTTCAACTAATGTGTAGCTTTCAATGGTTTATTTTCCCTTCTTTATTCACCCTCACCAGGCATTATTTACTGCACACTATTCACATTCTGCTTTGGAAACAGAATTATTCATTTCTTCATTGGCTTTTCTGTGGTGCTTATCAGAATAGTATGAATGCTTCAGACATCAATGCATTCATTTTTATAAACTTCCTGGAATGCTAAGGTTCTGGGGTTTGCCATCTTTATGGAACATGAACTGAGTAAGAAGTAACAGCTAAACTTGGGGACCTAACACAAGCTGTTTAAGATCTGCTTTCAGACCGTTACACAGTACTTCATATATTCAAGATTAAGATCCCAGTGGCTTCAGCTGGAACTGTGATTACTCAAGCAATTACTCAGTTTATAACCCTGGGATCTTAGACGTGTACCATGAATAAAGATAAACTCGCAAGTAGAAAACAGCCTTGAAAAGGTTTGGTTGTTGCAAATAGGATGCTCATAATCAAGAGTCCTCTGGCACATGTGGAGATAAAATCCATTCCTCTACTATTCACTTGCCACAAGAGAAAGCCATTACAAAACCATCATGTTTCTTTCTGCAGATCCTTACATCACAGGCTATGTGGCCTTCACTTTCTGCAGCAGGAAAGACTTTGGCAGTCGTTCACTACAGACCATGGATTTACCTCGTAAGCACACTTCATTATGTCAGTTTTTAAACAAAGCAAAAATACTTAGTGTGGAATCCCATTGTTACAGATTATCAACATCTGTACAATAGTGAATTAATGCTGCACAGGAATCAGAGGAAAGCTCAACTTTTGTGAACTTTGTCATTTTAACACCCCTTTGTCATAGGTTTTCTTTACATGTATGTAAAGGCTGTATTCTTTCTCAGCACAAACCATAGGCCCAGTTCTTATCTCCTCAGACTCTCAGTCAGACCACTTGCTTTTGGGCAACAACAACTGCAAAAGAAGAAGAAGAAGAAGGAGAGGGAGGATGAATGTCCATCCTGACTTAAAGTATCCCATGACTGCAATTAAACCCTGCTCAGCTGGAACAGACCATGCTCACTGCACAGACGTACCAGGTCTTAATAGTGATGCTCTGGCAAGCCTTTTTGGATCCAATCCACCTGGATGTTGGGCTGTCAGCATGCAGATGATTATCCACAGGAAAATTCAAACACATGAAAGTAACACTCCAGCCAGACTTTAAATGATGCCATAAGTATGCTGGTCCCTCAGTACCTCTACAACTTACAACTATCTCTGGATCCCACTGGCCTCTCCGTTCCTGGGCTGAAAGCAGAAACAGAGTAGATGAGTAACAAGAGGGTTTGAGAGACAAAAATGGTTTTTATGATGAGCTCTGGCATTGATTGTTTTGAGTGTTGGGAAATCAAGTCAGTCTTTAGCATAAGTGAGTTTTCTCTTCATGCAATTCATCTTAATATCCAGCCACAGGGAAGTTTGGCAGATGTGGCTTGGTTCTGTTGGCTGAGAGCTCATTTTAATGAGGAGACAAGGTTGAGGCAACAGACACCAAGATAAATCCTCATTGTGGGAAACTGAGGAGCTGAATAACTGTCACAGAAAAGGTCCAGCTGGGTGCACAGAGAACTTGGATGTGCTCTTGTAAGCATTTGCAGTTGTCTAACTCTGAGTCAGGAATCTGTCTCCTAAGAAGGGCCCTTGGCTTCTAGAGAATTGATTCTACCATTCTATGATTATGCACCCACCACTATCTTCATTGTAAAGTAACACATGGGCAACCAAAAGAACAGCTCAGAAATGCCAGATAATTTCCTCTTTGCACATATATTGGAGGGCTCCTGTTGAGAAACACAACAGCAGCTTTGAGCTTGCTCCAAATAGCACTTGTTCGGAGCTATCAAATTTCCAAACAGAAGAGGGGGGGTGAAGAAACCCAAACCCATCAATACCAATTCCCTATGTGGCAAATGAGCCATTTAAACTAATCACACCAGCAAAGCTTAGACTTCAAAGCCTGGAGGATTCTCATCCCTTCACTAGTTACTCTTTCAGAAATACCTTTCATATTACATGAGAAAGAAAATGAATTCTGGATGCATCCTTCTGCACAGCACAGATACAGGCTGTTGTGCATATGAGCACAAGATAAAGGGATATGGAGCACCAGGAAACTGCACTTTCATTAATGGCAACATTACTGTGCAGTGATGCGATATTCCTGGTTGGTAGCTGGCATGAAGCACAAAAAGGGAACACACAGCAAGGAACCTTATTAGGCACATTGGTGTTGTTACTTAAGATCAGAGGAGTGGGTGCTCAGAGAGCCAGAAAACCTTGTCATGGTGCTCTGCCTGAAAACTGGGAGCAAACAGGACCAGAGGCCCAACAGCACAGAGCCTGTTGTGGCCAAGAGGCACTTTGTCATGTCTTCAGAACAGGGAAGTGAGAGAAAATGGGCTTTGAAGAACTGCAGCATAAAAAGCAACATTCAGGTCTGGTCATCCTTAAACTGCTGCTTGTGCTTCTCCTTGTATGTGTGATTTCATCCTGACTGAGCTCACTGCAAAACCACAATGGTTTCAATGGAGGTGGTGCACAAGCAGACTCCTTACTCAAATCTCTGTGGAGACTGATGTACCTGTGGAGCAGTATGTGCTCTCTGGGACAATGTTGACCTGCTTGTTCAAATAAGAACTGATTTAGAGCCACTGATATTTTTCCAAACAAGGATCAGGTTATCTGAGTGTAGAATTAGTTAAAAATCAATGACATGCTGTGAAAGCCAGAGGTACTCAATGATGCTTACTTATTCTCCTAACTGAATGGATTTAGCCAGCTATATATTTCCTCTTTCACAGAAGAGAGGAAAAGCTTCTCTGTGTTATTGTATTTCTTATTAGTAGGTCTGAAAGATCACTTCTTTTCTATAATATTGGTGTTTTCTTGCTGAAAAATATTGGTCTTTCCCATGCTTCCTCCATTCTCTATGGGTATTTCCTTTTGCTACTCTTGTCACTGTTTTGACCTAACTGAATATAATCATCATTAACACAACCAGAGAACTTTGTGTTACAGCCATGAAACAAGGAGCATTTAAATATCATATTGCTGACTCAAATTAATGTAGGTGACTGGAAACAGGACGTTACCCTCAGTAGGCTTTCAATTTGAGGACATCAGCTCTGCACTGGGCCAGGCATGAATCCTCATAGCACAGCATCCTCCTTCCAGCAGTGATCAGCAGCAGATGCTTGGGGAAAAAGCATATCCCGTGCAATCCTTTCCTGACATAGGCTTCAGAGAAGAGGTACCTCAGGGAATTCCTGGTCCGCAGGTTTTCCCTAGGCCATTTGCTGCCACCACCACTGGATTTACGTTTAAGTAGACCTGTGACTTTACATCGTGTTAGATAACAAGGCCTTGTGTGGTGGCATTGAGTGTTTCCACTGATAATAGAAAAATACCCAAACTATGGAAAGTCTTTGGACCCCAGTTGGTATTAACATTGTTTTTAGAAGGCTCTGAACCACTGTGCAAGAGGTTGAGGAGAATATCCATTATCACTGCTCACACTATCTTTGTTTGACTATAAAAGTATGTTTTCAGAGCCACCTGTCCCACTCATGAACAAAACACATGCTTACAGAAACATTTATCAAATCAAACATTTACTGGTTTGTTGTCATAGAAATCCCTAGAAGTCATAGTGAAGGATGAGGTTGGGTCAGTGCAGGAGGCTTACAGCAAGAACTGAAACTGGTGATGTTGCTGTGGACTACACAACCCATTTGATACGCTGTGCAGAAAGCATTGTGCTGCTGTGCAAATCTCAGAGCTCAAGTGCAGGAAAATAAAGACACAACTAAAGCAGGATAGATTATTAGGCAGCAAGAGAAAAGGAAAACAAAACATCTTGGGTATGACTTTAGAGCCATTTCCTTTCAGACTGCAGTGTTGACATCCCAGAAATTGAGTGTAAATCCATGCCACTGAAGCTTATCTGACTTCGAAATAACCTGCTGTTACAGACCTGCTAAGAAACAGCAGTGTACAATTTATTAGAGCTATTACACTTCGAGGCAACACAGCTCTGCACTGCACACATCAACATTTAGCTCAGTTGAATGATTCAACAGCAGGTACTCGTGCTGATGACAATGTCAAATATCTGCCACACTGGGTTTCCCAATGCAACACCAGACAAAACACCTTTCTCTATTTCCAGGTACATTACTTCCTGGTGTCCCAGTAACACAAACTAAATGTCTATCACTAAGTCCATATGCCAGCACCATTCTCAGAGATTGAGCTCAGGTGAGGGACTGTTTCTCTTCAGGTACTGCAAATACCAGGCAGGGGCTGGGCACCCTCTCTAGCTGGGGTTCAGCAGTCCAGCCTTGCTGCAGCTCTGACAAAGAGGCTCCTGCTCTGCAAGCTACACTGTATTACTTATCTGATGGCTTCAGGCTAAAAACAATGGTGGTAGATTGGTTTGTTTGAATCATAGTGGAGCACTGACATGTAACCACCTTTAAAGCAATTATTTATGGAACTGAAAGTACGGTAGTTCAGAAACACAGATGATTCCTATCAGTACATCTCTGAGAAAGTTGCAGCAAGCTGGTTTAGATTAGCTTTTCTTTCCCTGCTTCCTCATCTTTTCCATTTAATAATGGCCTAGATCTCATTTATATGGGGTGGGCATGTCCAGAGACTTTACTGCATTAAATTAGAAACTGTATTTCCATATTATCTGTGACATTCAGATGCACCTCTATTGATATTTTTTCCTTGGTTAATTAAGCACTGACTTGAGTATTAGCTCACATCCTGGCTTGCCTTTCAGAGGTCATAGTAAGCTCTACATTCTCTCCGGGAGCTAATGTACATCAGCCGTGATAATAAGTATGTAAATTCTCTTCGCTCTACCTTGTGGAGAGTCTTTCCTCTGTCCTGTATTCCCATAGCTATATTTAATATCTCCACAACATTACATAATCTGCACCACATTTTTGTTCTCTGAGGAATCATACAATAGTTGAGGTGGGAAGGAACCTCTGGAGGTCATCCACTCCAACCTCCTGCTCAGAGCAGGGTCAGTCAGAGCTGGTTGTCCTGGGCTGTGTCCAGTCAGGTTCTGAGTATCTCAAAGGATGGAAACACCACAGCCTGGCTGGATAACATGTTTTAGTGTTCAACCAACTCATCATAAAAAGGTTCTGACATTCATATGGAAAGGGACCTAAAGCTCATCCAGTTCCAGCCCCTTGCCGTGAGCAGGGACACCTTCCAATAGACCAGGTTGCTCCAAGCCCTGTCCAACCTGGCCTTGGACACTGCCAGGGATAGGGCAGCCACAGCTTCTCTGGGCACCCTGTGCCAGCCCCTCAGCACCCTCACAATGAAGAATGTTTTTCCTAGTATCTAATCTAAACATACTCTCTATGATTTTAATTAGTGCTCATTGTCTCTTTCCCCATCTTGGGGGACCGGTGAGAATAGTCTGCTTCACATCTTTTAAAGTAAAGGAAAATAAGCAAGAAAGAAACAAACCAATCAGACAGGCACCCCCCCAAACTCGAAAGGAGATTAAGTAGAATTTGTGTTCTGTCCTAAAAAGCAGCTTTGAATGTGACTAGCTCCTGGGCATATCACTTTAAACCTCTGAGTATCACCTGTGTCTGTGTGCATGTTTTAAAACACAAAGCCTGGCTGTGTATCAGGAGTCCAGGTAAAGTTTAGTATGTCAGTACCTATGGTTCTCACATTTCCTAATGTTCTAATACAGTGGAGAGTTCGAAATGCCTTTGGTGTACCTTACAGTTTCATTAGTGGAATGACATGACACTGTTAATCTACAGAAAGTATTCCACAGCATTAGCAACATATTCCAGTGCCTTTTAATGGGATATCGCCATCACCCAGGAACATTGTGAGAAGAGCTACTGAGCATAAACTAACATGCTATTCTCCTCAGAGGCTGAAGAAACTGCTACTGATCACCATTTCCCCAGGTGCCAGCTGGCATCAGATGTGAACTAAAGCCATAGGTAGCAATACAAGCTCTAACATCTCCTGAGGGGCTGCAAGTACACAGCTGCCCCTCACAATTGCAGCTAAGATACCTGGCAGCAGACTCAACTCACTTGTCATCGCAGAGCTTTAGAGGGAAATAAAACCATTAAGGAAATGGAGAAGGATCTCATCTATGGCAACTTGATGACTCACCTCTCCTACGGTGCAATTTAACTACGGGTGAATCACAAGACAATACTACTCAGCTATGGATGTCTTTAATGGTTACATCTAAAGGACTAAAGCGGAAGTTCTCAGCAGTGTTTTGAACACGCTCGATGTACGTACGAGAAGACTTGTGAGGTAAGGCCATGCCAGTGCTTCTGCACTGCCTCAGGTCACTGGTCCCACGCTGCACAGGAGCTCTGCAGCAGCAGGAAAGTGGAAGTTACAAGTCCCTGTCTTTTCATCCGAAAGCACACTGACTAAAGAGAGCTTGACAGACCCTCCTGACATTTAGTATATCAAATTGTTAATAAGAATTCCTATAAACAGGCATAAATATTATTAATAGCATATTCCTACAATAATAATAACCCAAAGCTGAATGCATTGTAGCACTAATGCTTTATGATTTCCCTGGCACTTAATGAGGTTATTACTGTACTGATAAAGTGATCTGTGTGAGACCCCTGAGGGGTTTGTATCAAGATGTCAGCAGGGAAATGACCATGCGAGTGGCCTTGCTGTACAACAAGATCTCTTTTTTTCACACAGGCCAATGAAGCAGAGAATGACTGTCATGGCCCTTTGTTTGAAACCAGCAGCAATAGGGCAGACTACATATGCAGCTTCACACAGCATTCATCAGTTTCCTTGCACCATTTAATTACTATTATTTTATGGTTTTGATAAAGTATTCAAAGGAATTAAATCCTGAGCATCACTTTCAGCCATTGTTATCCCATTTGGCTTTAGCAAAATTGCATAAACAAGTACACAGTCTCAACATGTTTCAGCACAATTTATGGCTCCAGGGATGTAAGTTCCAGGAACAATTTAATAGAAAATAAACATGATTATTAATAGAAATGATAAAGGACTGGGATGATAAATCAATGTGGCTATCACACAGATTACCTAATGGAATAATCAAGTCTCCATTCTTTTCACCCAGCTACTTAGATTAAAAATCTCTTTTTTGTCCTATAATAACTATATGGTTATTAGTATCTTTGCCTGCATGTCCCCCTGAAGAGGAGACAAGAGACTTGTACAAAATAGGAGGTTATAGAACATAAATTTACAGTGATGCCATAAGTAAAGGAATGGAGGATACAGAAAGATGAAACTACCATATAAAACATTAAGGAGCAATAATGGCAAAGTAAACAGCTCAGAATAGAGATCCCATTGCTGCTGCTGTCAGAGCTATTGATAAACTGGAAGATGAGATTGTTCTGAAGGAGGCAAAGCATGAAACTGTATGACTGGCAAGCTCTTAGCAGGGATTATAAATACACAGCTCTCTCTGATGAGATACTCACTGAAGTTATGACTTCAATGTGACTGAACTGGAAAAGAAATACTAATAATGCTAATAAAACACACGAAGGAGACTTCAAGGTAATTTTTACCTGTCCTGTGAAAAGTGATATGGAAAAACTGCTCAGGACATAAGGTTGTGGAGTTTAAAACAGCAGTTTAAAGCAATGCCAGGTTTTCAAGGGGTGTATATAGGAAAGTACCTGGAGGATTGGTCTCTGCTGTAGCCTGATCACTAAACTCTAAGGGACTCATCAATGACAAACCAGGGATGGCTTCAACATGGGAGACACAGAAGGCTGCATAGCAGCATCACAGAAAACTGCACAGATGTAAGTTTGCCCTTGATAAATACTTCCAAATTCTTAAAGAAAGATCCTTTGAACATGAAAGGCATTAGAGCAAAGCACTACCAGAAGTTCATAACATTTAGCCGCCTATAGTTCTATCAAAATGGTAGTTTTATATCTCACTATACCCTTCTGTGGACATAAACCATGATCCAAGTGTGGGTGCCCCTGCCATGGAACAGAAACCCAGGAGGGCAGAGCAGTACATGCAGCGTTTCCACATCCTATTCCTTACACAACCATAACTGGTAACTTCATCTTGGTACACATCCGGGTGTCACACTCCCCTCTGCTGTCTCACTTGAAGAAAACGTAAGGGCTGAGGTTGCCTGGGATTTCTGAGGGCTTTAGATGTTTGTCCCACATTAGCACTGGTCAGTGCCCACCATCATCTGCTACAGTTGCAATGGCACCATGAGCTGGATGAGCGCTGCAAATACCCTGGATACCACAGAATTTCCTCTATGTCTGTCTTCAGGATCACAACTAAACTCATCATAATCTTCTTCTTTCCTTCTTTTTGTTCTTTCTTCTTCTTGTCTCCTTCTTCTTTCCTCTTCTTCTTCATCTTCTGCTTTTTCTTCTTTCCTTCTGTTTTTTTCCACTTTGTTTCTCTTCCCAGTGTGCCATGGGCAATCCTTTTTTTAATTTGAATATTATTTTTAAAAAAACTTTTAAACCCAATTTGAACCACAATTATGTGCTTTTGTTTAAAATCCTTCCCAATGTACAATAATCCCAGCAGTCATTTTTAAGACATATTAATTAGAAAGAAATCAAGTTTTCTGGCTTTAGCTGTTACCTGACAAGTGAACACATACCTCTGCCAGTCTGTTTCTATTACTGACCATGACTACATACATTACATGAATTCTGTCTCAGCATTGTATCCTTCACACGTATGAGCAGAGAAGGTCTGATTTTCAGATGTACACCAGCTATGGATTTCAACAGACAGCTTCTGTCTTTGCCAGGCAACAGCCAGTATGTATCCCTGAAAGCTTTGCAGGATTCAAACAGAAGCATTGTTAGCCAGGCCTATTCTGAAGCAGCATATGAATCAATGCTTCACTAGGGCAGCAGGCCAGGGAATTCAAGATGCTTTTCCTTTTAGACCAGTCTAGAAAATTAAGATTTCTTCAGTTCAGCCCATAAGACAGCCCTACCAGAAGGTGGGAGGCAATACCAGGATCCTTTATGTCAATCATCCTTTAGGAATCTGTTCAGAGGATAAAATGTGGGCCTTTTTTGCCTTTTGTCTTCTTTAAAACCTTTTCTTTTCCATAGAATCATAGAATAGTTAGGGTTGGAAAGGACCTTAAGATCCTGCCATAAGCAGGGACACCTCTCACTAAACAATGTCACCCAAGGCTTCGTCTAACCTGGCCTTGAACACTGCCAGGGATGGAGCACTCACAGCCTCCCTGAGCAATCCATTCCATCGCCTTGCCACCCTAACAGGAAAGAATTTCTTCCTTATATCAAATCTAAACCTCTCCTGTTTGTCTCTTTTTCCTTTGGTTCCCAGTACTTTGGGATAATACAGCAGGATATTAGTTCCTCCCAGAAAATGCTGATGCTGAGTTTATTTCTGTATTCATCCCAGATCAATCCCATAAGCTGCAACCCAGCTGCCAGGCTACTTAGAAGAAATCCTGCTCACCTCAATTCCTGCAGCATGTTTGTACCAATCTGCCTTGGGTTTTCTTCAGGATTTATAAAAATGAAATATTTAGACAGACTTTTCTCCTCCTGTGGTTTATCTAAGAATCAGATTTTGTCATCTTTACTCAAACTGAATGGTCACTTATGACATATATTCTTTAATTGATTTCAGTGGGACTTCTTACGTAGTGTAGGGGGCAAAATCTGGCTTCATAAGCATGAATAAATGCCCCTTTCCCCCAAGGAAGGAACGGCTTCGAAAGAAAGAAATATCTTTTATGCTCAGAAGAAGACCCCTATATTCATTCCAGAATATTAATATAACAGCACTAGCAGGCCCCAAGCTTCTAACAGAGAACCAAGAGGTCAGTTGTACTTAATGCCACTATTTCACCCAGTGCAATGAGCTGACATCCTTATCCTCCTCAGTTCACCTTTATGTTATTACCCAGTTTGTTTAAATGGTTATTCCACTCCCTTCTGTCTTTATTAGAAGTTTAAATCCCCCTTCAATACCATGAGCATCCAAGCCTTTTGAAAGCTAAAGACTGCTTTAAAGTGCCATTGAGGCTTAACCTACCTACCAACTACCAGTAAATATGGTAGGACCACATTATAGCCCCACTGTCAGTAGACAGATTTTGTGATGCAATAATCAGGTCACTGTTATAAATATAGGTCACTGTTTGCTACACAGAGTCCTTAAAAATAGAATCATATAACCCCAGACTGGTTTGTGTTGGAAGGGATCTTAAAGCTCATCCAGTTCCAACCCCTGCCATGGGCAGGGACCCCTTCCACTGGAGCAGCTTGCTCCAAGCCCCTGTGTCCAACCTGGCCTTGAACAGTGCCAGGGATGGGACAGCCACAGCTTCTCTGGGCACCCTGTGCCAGTGCCTCAGCACCCTCACAGGGAAGGATTTTTCCTAGTATCTGATATAAATCTCCCCTCTGGCAGGTTAAAGCCATTCCCCCTTGTCCTGTCCCTACAGGCCCTTGCAAAAAGTCTCTCTCCAGATTTTTTGTATTAAAGTTCCAAACAGAATTCAGGCCCTGACAACCACCAGAAGCCATTATCTGAACCTCAAAGAACAAAGAAACAAAAATCCAGATTTATTTTGGCTTCTGTCCCTCAACCAGAGGCAGTCTGGGCTCATCAGAATCATATTTTGCAGGAGACTTCGTATTCCCCCTTTAGAGTGAAGCTGTAGTTTTCACACATCAACTAAAAATGGAAAGGCTTTCCTACTAAGGATGTAGTAATACCCAGTTATTTCACCAGTTTCCAGTTCTGTTCATCAGTTACACAGAAGATGTACATCAGGCTGAGATGGGGCTGGAGAGACAAGGAAAAGTGTTGCTGGTTGAAGCAGCAGGGTGAAATTCTCATCTCTGAGCAGCAGGAATGAAGATGTTTACTTCACAGGATACATGGGAGTGCAGCATTACTGTGAACTCAAACTGCTGCTGCTACTTGCTTGGAAAGTACTTTAGTCAGCGTATATATTAGAGTCAATAGATAGATACTGCCGCACTCTACATGCCTCTCAAGCCCAAGGCTGCTGCCAAGTACATTTGTATCGATTGCAAAACAGTATATTCCAAGATTTAATTTCTAAAGGAGCTTTCTCCTAAGAAAAACTAAAGTACAAAAATGTCCTTCAGTCCAAATGAGGCAGGATGGAGCTGGGAATGGCTGCTGAGTTGACCATAGGATTGGTTAGATTGTGCCCACACTGCATGTAGTACTAGACAGGGTAAGGTAAGGTTTGGTCTGCCACATTTCCCTCAGCTCAGCACTGAAGCTGCTGCAGTGGGGCCAGAGCATCCCTACTGGAACCAGCCACAGAAGCACCTGCATAAATGCCTGGTGGGCAAGAGATAGCCAGAGGAGTCTACCTCCAGTCCCTCTGCCTGCTGAGCAGCTCCCAGGGAGCAACATGGCACAGGACTCAGCTGTGAAAGGAGAGAGGAGAGATGCATGGTGGCATCGTGGACTCAGGAGTCAGGGAGTTGGATGCATGGAGGTAAGTCGTAGGAAGCCCAGCTGCAGGTGCACTGTGTCCTCCGAAGCCAAGTGCTCCCTGGAGGCACCATCAGCCTAAATGCCCATCTGGTTTACCCTTCTCTGCTAGATTCCCAAGAATGATAAATAAAAATGCCCTGAGCTTGCTGTGGGATATCCAGATTCAGGCTCCCCCTAAATCTCAAATATCTTGTGAAAACCCACATAAGAGACAGTGAAAGGACAATTCCCTGTCAGTGAAATTTCTGTATCTGCACTTGTGACGTGCTGCAAGAGAAGGCACAAAGTAGGCAACATAAATAAAGAGAAAAATGATCTTATTCTAAGAGGTCAGTGGAGCTTGTCTGTGCACCATCGCCCATGCAATGACAGAGGCAGAGAGAGCACGCTGGCACGCAGACACCTCTGAGACACTTCACAGCATATTGAGGCTTCCCAACAATGCAGAAATACTCTGTAAGTTGTTTCCAATCATTCTGCCTTCCTGTTTGCAACTGAAATAGAAGATTTGGCTCCAAAAATGTCAGTTACATGGAAGTGCTGAGATAAATACCAGAGTAACAAGCTCAGGATCGTGAAAACCTGTGAAGTAAATGAGGAATAATCATGTAAACACTGTAACAGATTTAAAGAATTAGAAATTAATCAGGTCAAAGTAATGGCAGTCAAGATTTTGCAATAATTTGACAATAGTGAGAGCCATCATGTTAGAATAGTACTAAAAATAACCAACCAAACCAAACAAACTCCAAATAGAAGGCTAATCTGTGACACCTTAAGAGAATAGCGCTTTGCAAAATCATCTGGCATTTGCAGACTTGCATTTTGTGCACCCAGTTTCATCTCACAAGGAATTTGGAGAGAGTTTTTGGAATCCTTCTGAATGAGCAGGGAGCTGCCAAATTTAACCAAAGTGGAAAGCAATGAGTAGAGGCACCTTTCAATACCGGAAGCTCCCTTCTTCTTCCCATAATTCAAGGCAATGCTTTGTGTCTCCCCCTTCCATACCAAAAAGAGAAGTGCCAATATCAAGGAAGCAGATAAATCTCAGGAAAAAAAAACAAGGGAAAAACAGTATTTAAATTTTCCTGAGCAGCTTCTTCTTTGTGAAACTTCTGGACCAATTCCTCAAGGCCTAAAAAGCCTTGATGGCATGCTGATTTTGTCTGGGATAGTGTTAATTTTCTTGAGAGTAGCTGGTATGGGGCTGTGTTTTGGATTTGTGCTGGACACAGTTTTGATACCACACTGATGCTTCCATAACTGCTGAGCTGTGCTTGCACAGAGTCAAGGCCTTTGCTGCTCCTCACCCCACGAGCGAGCTGACTGAGGAAGAATGAGGAGCTGAGAGAGTCCCAGCCAGGAGAGCTGACCCCAACTGACCTAAGGGATATTCCATCACATCTGATGTCATGCTCAGCATGTAAAGCTGGGGAAAGAAGAAGGGAGAGCCCCACACATTTGGAGTTATGGTGCTGGGCTTCCCAAGTAACCATACGCATCTTGGAGCTGGCTGAACACCTGCCTGTGATGGGAAGTGGTGAAGGAATTCATCAATGGATTCTTTGCTTTGCTTTGCTTTGCTTGTGCATGCAGCTTTTGCTTTATCTATGAAACTGTCTTTATCTCACCCTACAAGTGTTCTCACTTTTGCTCTTCCAATTCTCTCCCTCACCCCCCCATGGAGTGAATGAGTGAGAGGCTCTGTGGTGCTCAGTTGCTGGCTGAGGTTAAACCACAACACATGGTTATCTCCAAACTCATAATGGCTTCCACAAAGCTACAGCTATGTCTTTTTTACGGGTATGTATCATGAAAAGATTTTGAAATTATTATTATTTCCTGTTATTTATTTCTTCACCACCACCACCACATACATGATTCATTTGACTCTCAGAATGATGAACAAGGTAACACAGACGCTTACTACTTGCTGGTGATAATAGAGGTTTTTGTCTCTCTAGATTAAGTTTTGTCTTGTGCTTCTGAGTTTTGAGCCTTACCATGAGGTTTGAGCTTCAAAGCAGCATAGCAAGGAACAGGAGATGTTTGCCACACATTCTGGCACTGAAGCCAGCTGTTTCTATTGTCTGCTGGCTAGATCCCATTCCACAACACAAGGGCACAAAGAGGAAAACAGAATAAAACATTTCATAGGGAAGACAGCACTGAGAACTCATATAGTGATGGATGGAAGAGTATTAATTAGATATGGCCGGCTATCCAGGGGAACAAAACAAAAAGAACAGGCAAAACTTGGTTGTCCTTACTGCCTTTGAACTAACACATAAAGCAGGAGCATGCTGCATGCAGAACCAAAGTCAGGAATAACCTGATGCTTCTCAGAGGGCTGTTGATTTTGTCAGACATTGAAGGGCAGTAAGAAGTTTTCCCTAAGGACAGAATTGCCATAACTGCCACTGATACCACAATTCAGGCTTGAAGTCCTGGAATCAAATGACTAGAAAGCCTTTTCCGTTATAGATCTTTTCCTGCCTAAGTTATTACTGAACGACCACTCCCCCAGTTCTTTTATACTTCATAAATATCTTATATTTGTATTTCTTTTGTGTATTTCTTTCCTGCCACCTCCTCTTTTGTGGGGAATGGTAAAAGATGAGCCTTTCATGACAAAACCATGCGAGTTGCTAAGATTAGTATCATTATTTGTTGATCTTTCCTCAGCAAATCTGCAAGCTAACACAGTAAATATAACAAATAGAAGTGAGCATGAGAGGTGCATTAAAGAACTAAATAATTTTAATCAGTGTGACTAGATTAAAAGCCTTCTTAAATATTTCAATGTGGCAATCCTTTAGGAAGTGTTTACGACAAGCTTATAATAGTGCCAGGCAAAAGACAAAGTGGAATCTATCCAGGCTCATCCATATTTAAATGTGTGTGCTCAGTGCAAACATGGCTTAGGGAGAAGTGATGACATCTCGAAACGTACGATAGGTGGCAGGCAAGAATGCTGGCAGGAGCAACCTGGAGACATGGAGGGGATAAATAGGGAAGCTGACAGCAAGAAACCATTTGAGATGAGCTCAGGAATTAAAACCCAAAGCCGGTGCATGTCCTGCAGTACAGGATGGATTACAGGTCTCCGGAATGTACCAAAGCTCCTGCAAAATTTTTACTTGCCTTTTGACTATTGTGAGTGAGAAGTTGGCTAACAAGTAACAAGTTGGTTATCAAAAGTGTGAACAAACTATTCAAGGAATAAGGAAAGGAGGAAAAATAATCTGAGATGCAAGGAGATGGCCAAATATTTCAGGAATTAAAGGACTCCATGCTTCCAGGAATGAGAGGAAGACGGTGGGCATGGATCAAGCCCTCCTGAACAGCAGCCTAAGTGAAAAGGAATAGGAAAAGAAAACACTTCCAGCATTTTTTGTTTCTGAACTGTTCCAGGTGCCTTGACCACAGCCTGTCTGAGGTGGAAACCTCCTCAGCTGCTGCAGACATCTAACAAAGGGGCAGTTCAGCATGCCCTGACTTGCTGACTTTAATAGCCATTGCAGGGAGGTAGGTGTCCCCACATTGCTGGGGGCTTAGGTCGGCAGCATACACATGCCAGTCCTTCCCCTTTCATTTCAGGCCGGTAAGTCAGTTATAGAACCAAGTGCAGCTCCTATTTTCTGCCAACTCAATTTATTCTCTCCAGCTAAAACACAGGCCAGCATTACAATACAAGATTAGCCTTTTCCAAGATACCCATCTGCAGAACATAAGCTATCAAAAGGTGAAGCTCCATTCTGTGTCCAGCTCCTTCCACTTTTAAACACTTGACAACTCCTCAATTTTTCCACTGTATCATCTTGAAACCATCCAGTAGAAGAACACTTTTTGCCCCTTTTCCTCCCTAATAAGAATATTGCTTAGTTTCAGTCTCAGAGGGTCCCTTTGGATATCAGGATGTATCAGTGTCTGGAGGTAGACAGAGCAAAAAATGTATAACTGAATATGTCTGAATCTGGAGTTGGCAGATTTTATTTAGGGGAATGAATCACCAAATACACAGTCCAAGATGAAGAAACAGTTGTCATCACAAGTCCTGCTCTAGAAATCACATCTGAAATCACAGTGATGTTCTGCTGACAAATGGAATTTGCTTTAAATGGCCATTTAGTAGGAAATTTAAAACACAAACAGTAGGACAAAGGGATGAAGCTCTCAGTAAAGCACTGGTAACAGTGTCGGCACTATGGAGGAGTGCCACCACAAATGCACCAGCTGACCTATATACAGGAGATGGAACATAGTGTTATGATCAATCCTGTGGGTTTGGCCAATGCCAAAGGAAAAGAGAGCAGCAGGTAAAGAAACTCCCTCCAAGTGTCTGAGTTCACTCTGTAAGAACTATCTGGATACTCAATGCACAACTTGGAGCTCTCTAACAGGAGCATCAACGGGAGATGAAAACATGCCTCAAGGAAGAAGAGAAGAAAGAGGTCAAGCAAACAGAGCAGGAAAGGAATCAAAAAGGAAAGAAGGCTACCAAATCTGCCTGTATTCTGCTCCTTCATATCTCCTTACTGCTGGTATTCTGACCAACTGTTCTGCAGAGCTTTCCCTCCTCTGCTTTGTCAGTTATAACAGAAAGTCAGAAACCTCAGAACCAGAGAGAAAACAGTGTCAACAGTGGCTTTTTCCATTTAAATCTACATCAACTTTACAAAGGGAAAAACATTTGAATTTGCCTGACCTTCAGCTTTTGGGTTTCTTGCCCTCCCTCCCTGTTTTTTAACACCAATGTAGGTTTCAGGTCAGAAGTCTCTGAATGCTCAGTATTTAATTGCCATTAAGCACATGACATAGTTATATCTTTCTTGCAGTTTGGGACTCCTGATTGTAGGCTTTCCACTGATAGCACTTGTGGACAGTCACCCTCAGGAATTACATTTGCTATGGTACGAAAAGCTTCTTTGTAGGTTGTTGTATAATCCCAAATCTGTTTTTAAAACAGTGAATGCGAGAAGAGCTGTTCCTCGCAGTGCTGCTACCTTAAAAACAGATTAGTCTTAATATATGTAGACACTGATGCTTTCTTCTGTAACACCGTATGCACAAACCCCTTTTTTTGCTCATGCCAATATCCCAATTTGCATGCTTTCTGTCACATCAAATGAAGCTGCTCACTGGAAATTGGGACATAAGCTACCACTTGCATTCATGAATATATGCAGCCTGCTTTCATTTACCACTCACATTCTCATGTGCTCTTGAGCGGTTCTGCAGGTGAAAAGGCCAGCCATTATCAGCAACCATAAGAGATAAGAAGTATATGGGAAAAGCTTATCTGAATCCCAAGATTTTCAGCTTTAGCAAGTTTTTCACATTATTCAATCCTTAGAAATAAACCCTGAAGAACAAGGTTTCTCCCTCTCTGCTGCTAGAGATGGATGTCTGCGTATTCACAGCAACTTCAGCAAAGGATTTCTGTACACTTCCACCATTCTCTGCATCGTGCTTTACATGGTAAGAAGCAAGACAGGACGACTCTCTCATAGCAACTACGAGGGTCTTCAATTTGTTCAAAGGTGAAATGAGACTTGAGCATGTGGGTACCAATGTCTCTTCACAGCTGCTCCACATCAGCATTAAACACTTTGAGCCCTCAGTGTAAGAACAAAAATGAAGCCATTTCTCTTAAAGTGACCCAATGAAATAATTTGTGCAGTGTAACATCATCATTTATTCATTTGTAATTTCTCTCCCCATACACACTGGACATAGCTACTAACATGTGTAAAGCACATTTCCCTTCCTGGTTTTCATCTATATCCTCTCATAGCTGTGGGTTTCAAAGGAACAGCCTTGTTACTGCTCCGTAGAAATGGAGAAGGTTCACCAAATCAGTCACCTTGGTTTTGCTCACATGATGACCATAGATCTGGGTTAGGGCCTCAGGCTCTAATCCACCACACTGACTGCCACGTGTGTCTGAGCAACCGAGTGCTCTGTAAGCTCATATTGTATTGAGCTTAATCAATGGGCTCAACCAACTCAAAGGCCTCTGTATCTGCTGAGAAATTAAATATGTACCCATTTTCCCATTGGATACTGCTCCCATGGAAAACAGCCAAAATTCCCACAGACTTCATAGAATTCAAAGTCAATGTGCCAGCAATTAATCAAAAGATAATTTCATTTTATTTTTAAATCCAGGAGCTTTAATTTTCAACTTTATAAGTTTTACCTTTCTTTTCCTCAGCACTTCATTCAGTTGTCACTGGTGTTCCATGTCCTGGCATTGATTTTCCAAGGAAAGCCATTCATCTCCATATTTGTAGACTGACAGGGCTCATTGCCAGCTCTCAGAAATGATGGAGATAAACAACATGCACTTTATTCAGATTAATGAGTGCAGTGACAAGGAGCTCCTGACAAGGAGCAAACAAAAGGTCTTTACAAGGTAATAATGACGGTTGCTGTGGTGAGGTATGAGTGATTTTTACAGGCTGGAAAGCGGCAATACAAAGATTCACTATCTGCTAAAGGCACTTATTAATGATTAGAGCATTTTGAAGACAAATTGTCAGCCACATCTCCTATAGCCAGGCTGCTTAAGGAAGTGGTTCTGCAAACAAAATACTGCAGCAGAGGACAGCTTTTAAATGAAGGAATGCCTGGGAAGGAAGACTTTACTTGCAGCTTGCCAAATGAATTTACCATGTTAGTGTACTTGCTCATAAACATTTGTTAAGAGAAAGCCAAGTTATTTTAACGGTGACTGTTGGTAAGGTAAAAGTTTAGTAATGCACTATGCCCAAAATGCCACTAATAAGGAATATGGTGCTAGGAACTCAGATTATCATCACAAAAGCCAAGCATTAAACAGTTCTCCCCCATAGCTAGATAAAGCCTATGTATAAGACATGACAGAAATGATCAGCTCTGGTAAAAACCTATTGAAGCACATTTGCAATCAGTTTCTGAGACATGAGTTAAAAACATGTTCTGTAGGGAGCCATATGAAGTCTGTCTGTTCCTGGATTAAATTCAGTGGAGTTGCCAATGGATCAGTGGATCACTGGATCTGAAGTTATATCTGCTTATAGCTGTCCAAACTGGCATCACCAAATGAATTCACAGCAGGATGGATCTCCATGTTGAATGCACTTCCTATTATGAGAGCAAACCTGACCTGTAATCAATGGCAATTCTTTCATAAAATGCTCTTAGCAGTTTCCATATAGTCAATCACATACCCAGCTTCTACTGATTTAAAGCCCAAAGCATATGTACTTGTCACATGTGCTTGCTGCAGTTCTCCAGCCGAGGCCAAAACACAAGCCGCAGCATGGTACACAGAACGTACAGGAGGGATCCAGGAATGCAGGATCATGACACTAGTTTCACCTGCCCACAAAAGTGCCAGCAGAATCGGAACAATTTGGGGTCAGGCATTTGAAAGCAAAATGGCAACACTGAGTATTTTCAGTTTCACATTCTGATTGAGAGAGTTCTGTTTGATGGCACTTCAGGTTTGCTGGGAATAAAAATAAACCCATCTGAAATCCACAACTGAGAAGTGGCGATTCTGTGTGGCCACAACTCTGTAATACATCTATGATGGCTACTTTAGGAGCTGAGTTCAGTGGATTGCTTTGTGTTTGTATCACAGCACTATAATCTGTTCTCATTTGAGCTGCTATAATTCTGGAGTATTTTCAATCCCAATAGTGGGATTACTCCAGATTTGCACTGAAGGCAGGTTTGCTTTAAACTGCATCATATGAGCAGCATAAACTAGGACACTGGCTACTTAAACACATGGCACTCATCTAGAAGCCTTTGTAGTGTTCAGGTAAAGCAACAAAGAGGAGAAAGGAACCAACACAAATGAACTTAAGAGTAGGTTATTTACAGGAACTTTCCAGATTCACAAGGATTACAAATATCCCCATGCAAACTATACTTTTCCTTATTGATTCTGAAATCTTTAATGATGGGTCTGAATATGAAAACAATCATTTAGATGCAGCTGGAAAAAGAACTTACCACAGCTGAACTGGAAGTGATGCCTCAGAAATCAGTAACTGAGCAGATTCTTAATCATTACTAAGTGCAAAATTATGCAGCAGTGCTCAGGGCTCCCAGGCCGCACTCCCTCCAGCTGCCTGCAGCAAGCAGGCTAGGAAAAAGGAGGAGTGGATATCCACTGCAGCTATTGCTGTCTGTGCATGTCTCTGTTACCCAGTATGTCATGACCCTTCACTTTGAACAGGGTATGGAAGGATAATCCAATGCATTCTTTTCAACAGTACAGGTGTAGAAATAGACTTTGTGCCCATGCTGAGATGCTCTAGCCTAATGTGTTTGGTTTGCCTGGCAAGGTTTTGGTATGCTTTGCTGTGCTCCACCATTCCTTCTTGGGATGAGAATTCCCACTTCTTCATGTCCCTCTCCATCACCAGCACTGCGCTCAAGTCTCAGCTGCCTTATTTCTCCTTATTCTTCTGAAAATCACCTCACTTCTCTGCCAAGCCTTCTCTGCAATCTGGGAATGTCCCCTAGATCCCAACAATCTTCCTGCCTTCTCTGTCAGCAATTTCCAAAACCTGTGTACTTTCCTGTTCTCTGTTCTTTCCTCCTTTTACTGCTTTCTTCCTTTTGGCTTTTACCAAACCAGAGGAAGTGGCCAGGAGCATGAGGCTGAACCAGCACTCCTACCACTGGCAGGGGAATACAGATTTAGCAATTCTCCCACTTCCAAACCACTCCATCCAACCTCTCCTTCAGAACATGCTCCTCTACAGGAGCAGTTTGGCAATTCAGTAGAACAATCCACAGCCATATCTCTGTGTGTATCCAAGTCTCCTGCTTTGGGACAGGCAGTGCTTTTTCTTTGTATTCTAAAGCAGCCAGCAAACTCTGAATCTCCAGCAGAAACCAGTTCAAATAAGCACACAGATATGGAAATAGCTGCACTGAGGGATATTCTGTCCCCATTACAGTACACAGAAGAGATGGTTTGTTATTACAGCAGGCAGGTCTTGCCCTGTGGCAGGTTGATCTTTTACTCTTCATCAGGGACTGAAGTGATAGGACAAGGGGGAATGGGTTTAAACAGAGGAAGTTCAGGTTAGATAAAAGAAAGAAGTTCTTTACTGTGAGGGTGGTGAGGCACTGGAACAGGTTGCCCAAGGAAGTGGTAAATGCTCCATCCTTGACAATGTTCAAGGCCAGGTTTGACAGAGCCGTGGGCAACATGGTCTGGTGTGAGGTGTCCCTGCCCATGGCAGGGGTTGGAACTAGACGATGCTTAGGTCCTTCCCAAACCTAACTATTCTATCATTCTATCATCTAAGGGCTCTTTCCCATGAGTAAGACAGCAAGATCAAATCTTATGATCAACCCAAATGTAGTTTGAGAGAATGTTGCTTTTAGTTCATAAAACACAGCCATGAATCAATAGTAACACAACTCGTGAAAATTAGGATAGTTTTTGTTTAAAATAACAAATCAAATTGAGGTGAATTTTCTTTGGAATTTAACTTCATTCAACTATGGCAAAGTATGTATTAGATATCAAGCTAATAAATTTAACTACTATGTTATTATCTTGAATTCTACAGGATCCCACTGATGGAAACCCCCATATTTTTTAAGTATAAGTATATAGTAACCTATATACTACACATGGCTAGCAGCAGACTTGTTTTGGATGTTTCACAAACACTGTTTGCTAAAGCATAACAAATCGATATGGTTCCCCTTGTGCTGTATACTCAGGCTATCAGAAAGTGAATAACAAATCATACCATGCTTAATGTTGGAGGAGCACCATTACAGTCCCTTGCAAATGTCCATGTCACAGGTGTTTTGCTGCAGATTCTACCCCGATGAGCACACAGCTGCTTATCATCACATGAGGTAGAATTCAGATAAAGGGAAGATGTGACATGTGGGTTAATCAGGGAGAAGAAAAAAAGACAAAAGAAAAACAAAATGATGTTTTTTCTCTAACTGTGTTTTCTACATCACTGAGCACTGAGACACGATGTCATTTATTTCAACCATATAAACCATGACCACGTATTTGCAGATGCAATTACTTCAACTTTACACTCACTAGCTTGGAAACAAGCCCCTTTTGTCTCATTCCTCAAGGAAAATAAAAGCCGTAATGCAGAAATGGAGAATAGAGATGTCACATCCTTTCAATTCACTCTTGTAGCTCCTTTGACTCCTGAGCTAATCTCTGTTCCTGAGTTACTGTGGACAGGTTTGCATACACCTTACAGGAACTTATTTGCAGTTGGATTGGTTTTGAGTGAAAAAGATACTAGGAAAGAGGGAAAGATGAAAAGATGCCAACACGGACAAACATCCCATATAGAAGCTCAGAACTTCCCTAAGGAGAAGTTCTTGGAGATGAGCAACAGCTTTAATGCTCTTTGCAAATATTCCTTTGCTGTTGGATGGCTAAATAGCCTGTTGAAGGACATTTTACTTATTCAAACTTAACCATATTAGAAAGCTGTGGTTAACTACTTAAGAGTAGAAATCTTCAAAACTAAAAGAGGGGAAGTTCAGGTTAGCTATAAGGAAGTTCTTTACTGTGAGGGTGGGAAAGCACTAGAACAGGTTGCCCAAAGAAGTGGTAAATGCTCTGTCCCTGGCAGTGTTCAAGGCCAGGCTGGACAGAGCCTTGGGAAACATGGTCGAGGACGGCATCCATGTCCATGGTAGAGGATTGGAATTAGATGACCTTAAGGTCCTTTCTAATCCAGACCATTCTGTGTTTCTATTATTATTAAGTTAGTTTAGTGAGCAAGGTGAGAGACTAAAAAAGTGGAAAGATCAAACCAGAAAAGAAGAAAATAGTTATTTTTCTAATTGAGTATTCTAATGAGTATTGGGGAGAAGTAGGATTCATCATGTAAATGCAGCATAGAAGACAGCAAGGTATATCTCCCAGTATAGTGAGGTTGGATGCATCTGTAATGATGACGTGCAACCCAGTCCTTAGTGACAGAAAATTACTTAAGAGTACCTTCTCTGCACATTCTTAGGGCATTAATACTTCAAAGGCTGAAAAACTCATAAAACCACACACAAGGCATTAGCATTGTATCTGTATGCTGAAATGCGTTTTCTCATGGTCACGCTGATAAAAACAGATTATCCAATTAATGAGATAAATAATTACAGATGCACTTCATGGAAGAGCATGTGATTCATCAGAAAATTGCTGTCATTACTGGAGGTGCCCTGCAAAGCATTATCCATTCCTGGCTGCTTGAATTTTAAAACTTCAACTCAGCTTTTAATGATGTATCCTGACTAGAAGTGTTAGCTATGCCCTTGATAACTAACCTTGGAAATAAAGGACTTGTTTATCAATGAAGTCTGTCTGTCTCTGTGTAGACAAGTCAAATCTATATACCCTGGATATAAATCCAGTGCTCATCAGATAAAGACACGGTAAACCAACTTAACTGCTGGGAAAATACCTGTAATGTAAGGGAATATAGAAGAGGCTGAGGATCATCAATAGACACTGCAACCCTTCTGCTTGGGTCTTCCCCCTTTACTCAGCACTGGTGAGGCTGCTCCTTGAAGACTGTGGTCGGTTCTGGGCCCCTCACTATAAGAGAGACATTGAGGTGCCAGAGTAGGTCCAGAAAAGGGCAACAAATCTGGTGAAAGGCCTGTGAAGGAACAGCTGAGGGAACTGCATGTGCTTAGTCTGGAGAGGAGAAGGCTCAGAGGGCACCTGAAAGGAGGTTGTAGTAAGGTGAGGGTTGGTCTCGTCTCCCAAGTAACAAGCAATAAGAGGAAATGGCCTCAAGCTGTGCCAGGAAGATTTAGATTTGGTATTAGGAAACATTTCTTCATGGAGAGGACAATCAGGCATTGGAACAGGCTACCCAGGGAAATGGTGGAATCACCGTCCCTGGACGCATTCAGAAACAGTGTAGATGAGGCCCTTACTGATATGGTTTAGTGATGGCCTTGGCAGTGCTGGGGTAATGGTTGCACTTGATGATGTTAAAGGTCTTCTCAAACCTAGCTGATTCTATGATTGAGATGCTAGAGAAGTGTCAGAGATTTGGTGATGAAACAGCTGATGCTTGAAAAATAGTTCAATGAATTACATGTCAATCCATTAAAAATCACTTCAAAATTACAGAGTTGCACAATCATAGCTGCTTCCACATGCTGATACAAATAGCCAAGGGCAAAATGACTGTGATGCTCTGGGAGAAGAGTCCAACTGTGTCTGCAGAATGCCATGATATCCAAAACCTCTTTTGTCTCCGTCTGAAAATGAACATTAGCATTTTGATGGTAACAAAGACCCAGAGCAGCACTGTCCCCTTTGTTTTCTTTCTGGTTTTTTTATTCTGTACTTAGTTTTGAGACAGAAACCAAGGAAAAGAGATGTTTTGTTTGTTAAAGGGGGAGAATTGGTTGCTAGTGTCCAAAGCATGTTTTGATCACATACCAGTCTGATGCCTATAAATTACTCCCAATTCCATCCTCTTCTGTAAAGACCAGGAAAATCACTAATGTCCTAGTTGGTGTGGATTCCAGAATGGTCTAAACAATACCATAAAATAAACAATTAAAGTAAATGTTTAATGTGACCAGGAGGTTGAAGGAGGTGATCCTGCCCCTCTACTCTGCTTGGGTGACATGGTATAGTGTGAGGTGTCCCTGTCCATGGAAGGGGGTTGGAACTGAATCATTGTCCTGGGTTCAGCAGTTGCAGTCAGTTTTTCTTCTCTTTAGTAGCTGTGTTTTGACTTAACCCGGGAACAAGGCTGATAAGGCCGATGTTTTTGGTTGTTGCTGAGCGATGTTTGCCCTGACCAAGGACTTTGTGAGCCTCATGCTCTGCCGGGGAGGAGGGGGG
>NDXB01014274.1:43977-68065 GCA_002631895.1 Agapornis roseicollis
CCATACCATAGCACGTCATGCCCAGGAGGTAACTGGGAGTGACCCGGAAGGAGGGGGAACTTCCCGGTCAGGCTCGTTTTCAGTGGGTGGTATCGTACCCTCTTCCCTTGTTTTCTTTGTCATTATTATTGTTGGTGATAGCGATAGTGATTTGTGTTGTACCTTGGTTACTGGACTGTTGTTATCTGACCAGTGGGAGTTCTTCGGCCCATCTTCCCTCCCACTCCTCTGGGAGTGGGGAGGAAGGGGGGGGGGCAGAAAGAGGGGGGGTTTAGTGGGTGAATGTGCTGCCTGGCTGGGCTCAAACTACAACAATCATCTTAAGGTTCTTTCCAACCCTAACTATTCTATGATTCTGTGATTCTATGTAAAATGCTAACAGATCACATATTAACACTCTTCATAATTTTCCTGTTCCTGCTGAATTGGGTACTTGAAAGTAAGTAGGGGAATTCTCTTTCATTAGAGGCAGTTAAATACAAAGTGTAACTCCAACTTTGATATTTTCATCACAAAGTCAGGCATTTTTACTGAATTTCAACTTTAAAGCCATACTGGGTAACAATAAACAGCAATATTTGAATTCTTTCTGTCAAACTGGCCTAGAAAAATGGGACTTATTTGACATCCTCCTATCTATTCAGCCAAGAAAACAGATATAAATATGTAGGCAAGCAAAAAAAAAGCTAAATGCTGCTGTCTAGAGATATTCCCTTAGAAGTCCAATGATAACAGAATATCACTGACAGAACACAGATGTAAGAAAGAAGATTCTTATTACTAGATGGCAATTTGTTTTCTCTCTCCCCCAGCCCCATCAGCCCTGACATCCTTGGATCATCCCAATTTCTTCAGTCTTTCCTCAAAGCCATGGTTTTTTAGACATGGGATCCTTGTGGCTACCATCACTGAGGACTAGTTGGTCCAAGTCTTTTGTGAAGTGCAATGTGCCAAATGAGTTAGATTGTTGCAGTAGAGGTAAGGGAAATAGGGAGCATTTATCTCCTACCTGCTGTGAGTCAGTGTGGGCAGCTCAAATGGTGTTTCTTATGTGCACAGTAGTACAAGACTGGCTTAAGTCCGATTTATGATCCTCTGAAGTCTTATAGATTCCTTTTGGCAGAACTCCCTCTAGCCATCACCCTGTTTTCCTGATGCTGGAGCAATCATTCCCACCTGTGCTGCACTTGCTTTTACAATGTTGCCTTCACATGTTTTCACTTAATTTCTCTAATTTATAAACATTGCTTTGAATACTAATCCTATGTTCCCAGATGCTTGCTGCCCTTCAGTCCTGGTTTTAATCTGCAAATTTAATCACCACATTCTCTAATACCTCGCTGAAATCATTAATGAAGTTATTAAACATTTGCAGCTCAAGTAGCCCTGTTTGACATAGGGATGTCAAACGTCCACATAATGACAAATTTAAGCTTCCTGATAACAGGAGTCTTTAATTACCTCTTCTGATCTCCAAAGTTGAAGCATATTCCACAGGAAATAGTGCAGGATTCCTAAGTCAGAGCTCTATATTCAGCCCCTACTATGTGTCCTTTCTCTTCTGATGAAAGGTAATAGTGTCTTCTTTTCAATCTCAGAGTCGTAGTTCCTGCAGTGGAGCTACCAATGCACTTCCAGGGTGAGTTTGTGTTAGGATAGGGAAGAGCCAATGAAAGATTCAAAATATTCTTATGCCAGTCAGATAACTGGTAAGAACACAAACATTTGTCTTTCCTGCTGTCTGGGAAGTTATATTGTGAACTCCTATGTGAGTTCCTTATGTTTTCGTTGTTGCACGTACCTTGAGACTAAGTAACATATTTGATTGAATAGAAAACAAAATACACAGCAATCTCTGAGTTTTATATATCACATAAGTGAAAGAAAATAAAAGCAAAAGAAGCACATAGAGCAAAATGATTAATTGCACTGCTGGGTATTTTTGGTAGCTACAGGATCTGTGATAGCAAAAAAAGCAAGATGCAGAAAAGATGCAGTATGTCCTTAACTCTGTGCCTTTCTGCCCACTGATCTCTGTATTTGTGTAGGTCCTGTAAGATGGTTATGCAAGTTCTGTCACAAAGACCTTTTCTCTTTTTCCCATTGTTGCCACTTTATTACTAGATGCAAACTAAGCTGTAAGTTCCCCAATATGCACATCTGCATATCCTGAATAAAAGGTCTTACAAATTCCATTTGCAAATGCTGCAGTTGCTCCATATCAATTCTTAAGTCCATGTAGGCTATGTACACTCCCACTGGTTTCTTCAGAGATTCTTCATGTGAAGGTCTCTGTAAAGTTGCCATTAACCAATAGAGAGCAGTTGACATGTATCTCCTAAGGCAAGAAAGGCTATGGTATCAATTAATGCATTTATTTCTCTCTTTCCAATATGCCATCTCTCAAGGACTAGCCACAACAAACACTATTTTATAAGACTTCTACATTTGTATGCCTCTGGTTCAGCAGCATTTGGAGCATGTCCATAATGTACTGCATGCAAATGGCTCTCCCATGGCATTTTCAAAGAAACCCTTATGCTAGTGGCACATGAAGACAAGTTCCAGTAGTTCTGTGACAGGTGAAAACCACTTCTGCTCTGTGACATCTAAAGGGATGAGTAAATGTGTATTATGGCAGGAAGTAAGACTGCCTTTGAGTCTGTATTAGCAGTGAAAAGGTTTCAGTGTAAGAACTGTGTTGTTTTGCATGCATCTGCATCAGTAGAAGTTGGTCCTTTATTTCCAAGTATGAATTACATGCTGTTGCAGCTTAGTACTACTATTAAGAATTGCTTTGGCCAGTGTGATGGGCTGAGAAAGTCTATGAATGGAAAACTGTCTTGTCTCCAAGCAGGTGTGAAGCCTGAAAGATGCAGAAGAAGGTTTGATCAGGCATCTTCCTTCAGGCCTAGGGCTGCAGTGTAATGGAATGCACTTGCAACATGGAAAACTTCTAATGCTGTGGAATGGTTATTTTCAAAGATCTAAATAGCTTGATCTCTTGAAAATAATGAACATGAGAGCTCTTTTTATAGGGCCACAAATTCTATTCCACATACATGGGCTACAAGACTTAGTAATCTCTGTGTTTTATGCCTGAAAAAATAGAGAGAAAAAGTAAATCAGTCAATAACAAAAAATATGCTACAGCAAAGATTCACTTTGACTTCCAAAATGTGTCTGAGGTTTTGGGATGCTTCTCTTTTTGAACATTCAACTTGAAAGATAAGAGTGGGAGTTTGCCTTCAGAAAGTGCTGAGCATGCACTGTCTGTAAATCATGTGCTCTTCCAATTACTGTATGTGAGGCAAAAGAGAACTAGATTTGAAAATTTGAGATCAACATTTTACTGACCTGATTTAGAATACGTTTTGTGATAAATTACTGTTGCGGCAGAAAAGCAAAACTAAACTCTTCAAAACTTCCAAAGATATAAGGAAGAAATTCTTTCCTGTGAGGGTGGTGAGGCACTGGAATGGGTTGCCCAAGGAAGTTGTGAGTGCTTCATCCCTGGCAGTATTAAAGGCCAGGTTGGACGAAGCCTTGGGTGGCACGGTTTAGTGTGAGGTGTCCCTGCCCATGGCATGGGGGTTGGAACTGAATGATCTTAAGTTCCTTTCCAACCCTAATTATTCTATGATTCTATGACAATGTATAGATTCAAATATGCATCTAGAAGCAAGGACAGCTAATGATGTTTTCAAAGTCTCCCTCAGATGGCATTATTAGAGTGAGTCTTGACTTGGCAGTTCACTTGGGTGCTTTCTGGCACAAGACTCAGTTGCTGCTCCAAAGGAATTAAACTTTAAAGCCAACACACAGCTCAAACCACACAAAAATGGGCATTTCATAGGTAGAAATGCTGAGATACGAATTAGATGAGGGAATATTTTGGTGAATGAGAAAAAAAAGAAAACAAAGCAAAATGGAGAAATTAACTTGGCAATATTTGTGTGTGTCACAATCTTTCTGCCTCTCCGAAGGGGAAAAGAAATTCTCCTCCTTGTAAAGCAGGGGGGGGAACCCTGAAGAAAGGAGCTATATTTCAAAAAATAAATGCAGAAACTAAACCACCAAAAATTAAATATATCCAGGTATCTTTGTGAATGTAATTTAAAGATGTGACTAGTGTTTGTTTATTCATTCTCTTCTTTTCCCCTACCTGCTCCCTTGTTTTCTTCTTACACATACACACTCACGCATACTTGTGGAAGATAACACTGGAGAAAAAAGAGCACCAGCCAGACCTCAGCAACTGTACTCTTAAAGCAATGAACAAAGACAGAGCCACCAGATCCACTTCTCAAATATGGAACGAAAATGACACATGAAACTAAAGCCAGAATTTACAGTGGAAGCAGGTCTGATGAAAATAAGTAAGGTTTTTGGAGCTGCTGGCTAATAGGAAAACAAGAGTGACCAAGAATGGGCACAGGAATATTTCTTTGCTGTCTTTTACTGATCTATCCCCATGCTCCTAAGTGATTCCACCCTGCCAGAAGGCATCTTTCCAGTTTGACTTTGAGCAACAGCGTATTTTGTAGCAGTAGACTTCAGTGACATGGAAAACTCAATTTGTAAACATCTCTTATAATGCTGTGCTTAAGGGACCTCCTCAGGGCAGCTTTCATGTTCGTACACTGCAGAAACCATTGCTTTAGTCTATTGAACTGTTTCTACTTGTTATTTTATGCATCACAAAGTTCATTCTTGTTTTAACATTCTCAAAACGAGCTGTGAGATCCAGGATATGGTACTAAAGTACACACCATCAGGAGCTAACTTTATAACATGTGTGAATTAAAGGAAAACAAAAATATGAGTCCAACATTTGCCATTGTCAGTTTTGAATTAGATATGACAGGGATTCAAATACAAAAATCCATTGAGCAGTTTCATTATAAAATCATAAAATAGTTAGGGTTGGAAGGGACCTTAAGATCATCCAGTTCCAACCCCCCTGCCATTAGTGGCATAAATCTAGATCTCCATCCCCAACTTCCATGTTGTACCCAAGTCAACCTTCTCTTCATGCCCACATCAAAAGTACAAGTTATTTTCTACCATTACTGCAAAAGGGATTCAGTTAATAGGAGTAAGGAATAATTCTGATGCCCAGATGGAAATGAAAGATGACCGTGGTCCGTGAGCTGATTCAGTGCATTATAAATCAGAATGAAAGTAACTGTGCTAAAGACACATTTATTGCCACCGAAAAGGCTGATACTGAGCTGGAAGGTATACTGAAACAGTGCATAAGTCTTTGCACAGAAATGAAGTTTACTGTAAGTGAACACATGCTAACTCAGTGAAGATGGTGAACCTACAATTCCATTAATTTTTAGGTTTCCGTTCAAGCAACTTTAGAAAGAAACATGGCTTCATATGTGAACATTTCTATCAGCTCTGTCATTGCTCAGTCTGCACCTTCACACTTGCACTGTGGTAAGGAAGACAAGGAAAGGGGTAAAAAAAATGAACTGACTGCTTTTGCAGATTAACAGCAGATTGTCCTTCCTAACTCAAGAGTGTCAGATGTTCATGTACCCAAAAACTATTGTGGAACCTCTCAGCCCACTGACAGTGGCTGAACAACAACTCTTAGCCATCAATTTAATGAGAGATGATACTGCTACAGTCTTATATACTGACAATACTGACTAAGATGTAGAGACAAATGTGAATGATAGATTTCTTGCTTGCCTGCAAAGAAAATGAAGTAAAGGATATGTATATAGACGACCTACATCTTATCAATAAAACATTAGCTATGTCATCTGCAACTGGAAATACCATTCCACGGAAGTGTTATTTTTTTCCATGCCTTCTCATATATACTTACTGGTTGTATAAATATTATCATCATTAAAGTAAAAAAAGCACAAAGAAAGACGTATCAGATGCCTTTCTAGGGCCAGCATTGCTTCCTGATTTTCAACAGGGCAGGAGGAGGATCTGTGGTTTTAAGTATTAACCTCTTAGAGGGATGATTTTCATCCACTCTAATTCACCATTTGAAAGGCTCCTGATTTTTCTCCTATCTGCATACTCCAACTAGGAGAGGAAATATATTGGCATGAAATGCTGGGAAAGTATTTTGCACAAACACCAGATACTCACCATCAGAACTCAGTCCCACTGATCTGCAAACGTCTTATGTAAAGGAAAAGGTTTTAATTGCTACTTTCTAAATCCTCAGAGCCTCAGGTAAAGTCTTATTTGAAGCTTGATTCATGCTCAAAATAAGAGTCCCTGTCATGAAACAGAATTAATACCTTTGAAAATGAATTTACATGTTATTTAAAAAGGACTTTTGTTCAAAAATGCTGCTGTACATGACAATCCTGATTGAAAGGCAGACCTACACACTGATACACAACAGGACAGGAGGTTAAGCAGGTGTATCAGGTTAAGGAAAACTTTTACTCTTCTCCATAGGGTTCACAACTATTTGTCATGTCAAAATTGTAGATAGAGAATTGTCAGTTGTGGGTTGGTTGTTTTTATCGATTATACCTACACAACTATACTTTTGAGGTAACCAAAAATGAGAAGCTTCCTTTTGCTGTAATTTCCCAGTTAAATGCTAAGCATGCTGGAGGGATCAGAATACAAAATATGGATTACTTAGTGTGCAGTACAGGCATGTGGCAGCACATATGGCATGATACATGAACACCAAACAATATGCTCAGGCCCCAATGAGTTTGCAGGAAGCCAGAGAAAACACAAGTAGGTGACAACAATAATATGCAGTGTAAGAGGCAAGTGTGGACATAGCAGAGCATGAAAATGCATTCACTCCCCCTTCTCCCAGGATGGAATATGGAATATGGCTGAAAGAGAACAGGACTGTCTTCTTCAGGTCCATGTGAGACCGTCAGGGTAACTACAGTTGTTTGATTTATTAGTGTTTGTGTTCCCACCCTGAGGTTCTATAGATGCTCAATGTCCTCTGTGTGTCTGGAATGGGGAAACAACAGAAAGCAACAGTCATTTTTGAGATCCCAGCTTGTACAGAATCCAGAATGTAGAGCAGCAGGACAGTGATGTACAGCAGCAGGACAGAATGATGTGCAGCACATCTGATACCCTTCAAGTAAGGCTACACTGGAAATATTTGAAGCAGCTACACTTACAGTTGCACCACAAAGATAGTGTCTCTATTTCACAGATGCATTTTGTACCAGTGTTATTTTGGAATCTGAGGCAATATTCTGCCTGCATTGAACTGCCTTCCAACAGCTACTTCCAACTGATATTGAACTTTTTACATCATTCCAATTATTTCTTTTACTATTCATTTCATTCTCCTTTTCCACAATTAAAGCATAGATATTCGATGAGTTAAGCATAGGCTGGCTTAAGATGAACAGATAACTAATCAAATATTGACAACATGGTATTTTGAAGATATGCACTACCAACATCCTGTGTGTTTCCTGAACAAGAAAAATGCACAGAAGCTACAGAGCATGACTGAACACACAGCGAGTTAGAGAGGAGATTTGCTGCTCAAGTGCAATTTGGAATGAAGGCAATAATGGCTCTAAATAGGGAGAAGCACTTGGATCTTGCTAGATAAATCTTGGTATTTTTATGCTAGAAAACCTTTGCCACAAAAGCTAAGCGTACAGTTCACCAGTCTGAAAGATTGCACTGGTAATCCAAATGTTTCTCACTGGTTGGATTAAAAATCTCTGTTAGAATGATAACTAAAGAGGGTATGTGAGATGGGGACTGCTAAAGCCAGAGAAAATTACTGGTGTCTTCCCTATGCTGGGTTCCGTACTGATTGTATGAAGAGCTGCTTGCAGGACTACAGCTGACAATGCAAAGGAAGTTGCATTTCAGTTCCTGTGTAAAGGGAATTGAGGAAAATTTGCTGTTGCCTTTTCTCTATCACTGATGATGGGAATACTCTCTTCTTTGATGCTGTGGAAGATAAAGATGTCCAAAGGTTTAACGGTTTTCAAAACAAGCTGTAAAGATTCCTCACATGTGGTACCTGCAACCATACACAGCACATTCTCTTTCTGTTTAGGGATTGTTTGTTTGTTTAGGATAACTATTTTACTTGAGAATTTATTTCCTGAGCAGATTACAGAAGGGTATTGCACAGATAAGCGTTTTTATGTCCTCTCTGCCATATCTCAACAAGATCTAAAGATTTAAGAGCTTCACATGCATGATAAAAGTCCTGCTTATGCCTAGGCAATAATTTTTCACATTTAAATGTCTCTGTTATTTTAGTAATGTTTTTTCCCATTCCCCAAAGGGCTTCAGCTAGCCTGGAGCACCAACCAACATCACATTTCCCTTTTTGAAATGGAGGAGAATTCTAATTTTAAAATGCAGTATTTACTTGGTTCCCGTTTAACTGAGATTTGATCTATTTAGCAGCCTCCTAATTTAGATTCAGGATCACCATTTCAATACCACTGATCAAAATTTCATACATATTTGTGCACAGCAGCCACACTATGCATACTGATGAGCACTTCCCAAACCATTTCTGCTGCACTAACACTTGCAAATCATGTGTTGACACAATGGTCTTTCAGGTGAAAAGACTGCACATAGACAAAGACTCCTCAGACCACTCCTGTGTGGACTGTCCAGTGCGGACTGTCCAGTGCTGACTGTCAGTCCAAACCTAAGATATTGTAGTGAAAAGGGGCTGGAAAATGCAGGAGGAGGGACAGAATCCCTAGAAACATATGTATATAAGGATAAATATATGTATATAAGGATAGATATATATAAAGAAGAAGTTCTTTACTGTGAGGGTGGTGAGGCACTGGAATAGGTTGCCCAAAGAGGTGGGCATCCCTGGCATTGTTCAAGGCCAGCTTGGACAGAGCCTTGGGTGCCATGGTCTAGTGTGAGGTGTCCTGCCCATGGGAAGGGGTTGGAACTGGATCATTTCAATGTCCTTTCCAACCCAAACCATTCTGTGATTCTATGATCTATGAAATTCCTGTACATGCAAGCCTGTCTTGGTAAAAGCAGACTCTTCTCTTTTTCCTGGAAACTGCAGGTTTTGTAGCAGGTTGTTACACACATGATTGAGGAGTCTGCATTTTGTTAAACATGCTTCTTGTGAGAAAAGGAAAATCAAGATTTCTCCCCAAAGGAAAGTAAAGTCATATTACCACTTGCTTTTGATTTGTATCACATATATATGATTGTATGATTCTGTGTTTAAGAAAAGTACTGAATATCAGCCCTGCCTTGGAATGAAACAAGGTCAGATTATCCCCACATACATTCACTAAAGCTACTGGCTATCGTTTTCACTGTCAGGGACATGTCAAGCCCCTGCTGAGATCAGGGTCTGCCATGGGAAGCGAAGTGTGTAGGCACTGTGACTGCTTCAGCCTTAGAGAATTCAGTCTTCCCAGGTGAAGCAGACAGGAATAAATCTGAGCACCTCCAGGACGAATTGCTACAGCAAGTCAAAGAAGAGCTTCTCGGAGCAACCTGTCACGGCTCTTTGAAGCTCCCATCAGGAATCAGCAGAGAGGGGCACTGAATTAAAAGCTGTACAGATTATAAGCCACTTCTGCCTTTGCCATGTGACTTACTGTCTGACTGTTAAGTCTTTCTTCACCAGACCACACACTACTAAAGGATCTCCTTCCTTCACAGAATGCTGCTTGTTAAAATTCACATCAGAATGCTTAATGGCTACTCCTAAAAGTGAAAATAATTACATCAGATTTTTGACTGTTTCAGGCTCTGCTGTGCAGAACACAGCCAAATCTACTCCCCAATAATGTGATTTCAGATGCAGTGTAGCATACTGAGCTTTGCAATATACATCTGTGGTTCTGCTCCTCATGGACCCATTTATCAGCTTATCATTGTATCACAACTGGAATGATTTTATAGTTCTTCTCTCTTTTTCTCTAGCGTCTGTATCTTGCTATATAAAGAACTTAATAAAAAGCATTAAGCTGTTTTGCTGACAGAAAGCATAGTCAAGAATGATAACCAGCTTTTCTAGTTATTATTCCCTTTAATTTCTAGAAAACACGATTTTCTCAGCCATCCTCATTTCTAATATGGAGCTAGGCTGACTACATGTCATTTCTATTTTGTTTTACAGAAAAGCTGGTGAAAAGAGGCTGCTACTAGGAACTGCAATCCAACAAGTTCACTCTGACAGTAAGAGGGCATATTTCCTAAGGGGTGATGGGCTAGGAAAACCACACTGGGGATTTTTGCAGCAACTGCCTCCCTGTCACTCAATGTGTATTCTCATAGTCAGTGTCATAGATATCCCGAGATGGCTCTGCCCCAAGACTGTTGTGCCATAGCAAAGGCACATTAAATGTGCAAGCTGAGCTGTAGGTGTTTTGCAATCCCACCTACCTGACTATAACCACAGTGACAGGACTCTTTCAGTGCTCTACAACGGTGCAATGTTTTGGTTTAGTTGCTCTGTTTTGCAGAGGATCGCCCTAGTACAGTTCTTTACTTGCACACTTGCTGCTAAAAACTACTGTTTATTAGTTTCATGAGACATATACAAACTGAATAACAACATTGCCTGTGAACTGCAAGCCCCCTTTAATAAAAGTATTTTTCCATTTGAAAATAATCAGGAATCATCTTGGCCTTTAACAGTTCCTTCTACAGAAGCTGTCCTGGGCAAGGGCAAGAAAGTGTGGGCTGGTTTTCCTAAGGATCTTTAATCAAGTTGGTAAGTCCTGTTTTAGCAAAGTTTCTAGATCTCTGGATTTGAGTTCTGTGGGTCTTCCACAGGAAGATGGAATGATGTGGGATGTGGGATAAGGCAGAGGATATGGAGACCCATAGTGCTCATTAAAAAATCCTTATTGTAGCATTTATCACTATTCCTCTTTCAGTCTGGCCTATCTGCCATGTAACAAATTCTAACTAGGTAGTTAAGTTAGTTCTTCAGAAAAGTTTTGCCCCTCTTGTCTCAATGACTTACCCTGTCATTTCATTCCCTGATACGCAGCTGTGCTGACACCACAGAAGACCTCTTTGCAAATCACCTTGAGTAGATTGGTGGGCTCTCCCCAATGGTACAGAGCACTCTGTGAGGGAACAACACTGTTCTGTCCTCCATTTCTAGTTCTTAGTACTAGTAGCGCTTGTACACTGGAAAACTGGTAAAAGAAACTCTACTGAACCAGATACGGAGTTGGTTAAAGACCACTGAAAACAAGGGAAAATATCTGTAGAAATTGATAAGCTCTGGATTGCAGCCTTAGCAAGGGTCACACTTGGCATTTCCTTATATTCCCCTATCACCCCACTCAGCTTTATTTTCTCCTACTCTGCATTTCCTTGCATTTCGCAAAGTCCCTTCTCTTTTTGACATTACACAGCTCTTCTGAATTCTGCAGGAGCTCTAAATCATGCCTCAGAGGAAATAAAAGTGTTCCTGTTACATTCAGCAGAGGAACTTTTCCAAGTAGGGGAGGGTTAGTTAACAAGCCAATAGACAGTCAGCTTTCCCCTCATAGCTGCTCTACCTGTAGAGGTAGGGATGACAATGCACCCTGCCTGCTTCAACCTTTATGACAGGCTGGGATGGAAAAAGTCGGCCCCCAGATTACCTGCTCATTGAGTCCTGGCTTTAGAGGTGCCACTCTGAATTAAAATCCAGTTATTCGGCATCTGTATATTAGCCAGGCAAAATACTTTATTGGCTTTGCTTTACCTTTCGTCTCTCATATGAAGTCCTGCCCTTGCCTTTTTGTGGTTTTTTGCTTCACTAGGAGATACCAATAACTTTTAATGGAGAGATTTTGTGATGGGATACAAATCCAGCTGTAAGATACAAGTATCAAAGCCTGAACACCTGGTTTCATCTTCTGGTTCTATCAAATTGATGCTCAATCTCTTAACACGGCACTTAGCCAGTAGGATTATTAATGGATCATAGGAATATCAGCATCTGAGCATGCAGAGCTATGTATTAGCACAGTTTGGCAAGTATCTCCTTGGCAATATTAGATTTTGGGGGAAATGTGGCTTTGAGAGGACATCGGTGTGAAGCTATCAATGTGCAAATGCAGGAATGCAAACCCTAATGTAGTTTGGAGAACTGTAAAATAGCAATTACTGGCACATGCTGTGAATGAGATCCTCCAATTCCACCATCTGAAATATGCAGAGATGTGTGTGCATGCTTTCCCTCTCTGGCTTCCCTTGCTACTTTTCAGTGGCACTGCCTTAGCTTTTTAGCACTGCACAGGGAAAACTACCTAGTAACAGTTAGGTTGTTCACCTTTGGTTCCATTGATATGTCAGTCATGTAGGCCATGGTTTTGATGCAAAACTTTTGCATTTCAATTGATTGATACCTTGGGAATCTGCAAAATTATGGTCACCTACGTGCTCTTCCCTAAGCACCAGTGCTCCTGTTCTCTCCCTTGCATTCTATCTAAGCATCCTACCATGTAACAAATAAGCTGAAGAACAAACTGGATGAAACAGGTTTTCCTTTGCAGCCTCAATTTGTAAAAAACTTTATCACAGACAGGAACCTTCTCAAGCCAGGAAATCTCTGGATGCTTCAGGAAAGAGGAACCATTCTTTAATAAGGAGTTACAGTGCTGAGATCACAGTTGAAAAAGATCAAATTTGCTACATCCTACAGGGCATAATAGTGAAGCAAAATCACAGATATTTCCAGGTGAGGAATCTCCTTGTGCCTTACAATTATATATAGGAAGACATGTAGGTACGTATGTGGCTTGCTCCCTGTGGATCTGTTAATAGGATTGTGGGAGCAGGAGGGAGTGTGTCTGCTTTGCATTTCCCGATGGCCACTTTACTAATCAACTTTACTAATCACCTTTGATTAACTTAGATCTTCCTGAGTCCAGCCTGGGAGCTGCAGTGTTTAGAACAAGGGCTCAGGCAACCTGAGCTAGACAAAATGAGGGTCAGACTTTCAAAATTGCTTCAAAACACAGAGATAGGCATCTAGTGTCATACTTTCCTAGTAGGAACAACCTGCCTCACTTCCATTGGAACTAATTCTCTCCTCTCCCAACATCTGGGCTTCCAGCATCTAAATACCACTGAAAACCTTGCCCATTCTACAGCTGATTCATGAAACTCAAATATGGGGACAGAGCCTAATGCTTACCTAGAGCAACATGTCCCTCAACACTGGGTAGATCAGGGAATTGGACTCCATCCATATTTTCTGTCCAGCACTGGTCATTTCCTAGGTGTCTTTTGCTGGAAAGCCCTGACTTCTTTGCCTCTACCCGGAGGCTTTAGTCTGCACCTCTTGCACAAGCTTGTCTGTATTGCCATGCAAATTTTCCACCCAGAAAGATAAAGCTTGTGGGGATGAGTGGGTTGTTCCAGCAGAACTGTGCTGCAGGGTCTCTTATGTTCTTCCAAGTGTTCTGTGGTGGGTGTTTGTTTTTACTTCTTTCAGAATCCGTAATGACTCCATCTTTTCTGCTTTTCCCCAGTGCTACCTGCTGCACATGAAAGTAAAGTCAACAAGATCAGTGGAACTAATATCACATTGACTTCTTGAGGATAAGTAATCGGAATTCAAGCCATCAGGAAACAGCCTATAATGAAAGATGCTGCAAAATATCTGGCAACAAAAGGTTTTCACAGGCATAAACAAAGAGCTTTTTTCTTGGTTTTCACACATTCTCTTTAATCTTTACTGGACAAAGATATAAACCCCAATTATCTTTGGTGAGAAACCTGAGCTGATAAATGGTCTAATGTCAATTAAGCCTTACTGTTAAGATGCAGGGATGACGAGTCTTCTCTGACTGAAGTGAAACGGCCTGCCTGCTTATACTAGGAGAGAAAGAGAACCTTTGTGAAAGCTTTTTACTGATCTTCCTCAAAATGCTATTTATTAAAATAGAAGTTCAGTGTTTGAAGTCTGGTGCATAGGTTGGATTCTATTCTGATCCATATGGATATTTCTGCTTTAAGATTTCCTCTGTATTTTCTCTTTGCAAGGCTAGATAGGATTTAATTTAAACTCAGATTTTCACGCAGAGTTCAGACCTGGTTAAAAAAAGCTGCCTGAAGTAGATCCATGTGGCTGTGATGAGAGAAGAGAGTTACAAAGTCCTGCTTTCTATTAGTGGATGAATTTATGTTTCCCAGCCATTCCCAGGTTTTACTGACAGGACCTCATCCCTTCTAGACCTTCTAGCTAAGTTAAGTGGACCAAATTTATCTCTGGTGGAAGCCCACTAAAGACTGTGGCATTAGCATACTGTGACTGACATGCTGCAAAATCAGGTTAGGCACCAATTTCTTCAGCAGCAGATCTTGGTAACTGTCATGCTCCCATCCTGACTTACAATTGCTCTCCTCTCTTCCTTGTACATCTTCATTTAGAGGGGCCCCATGAATCATCCGGTTTGGCTTTTTACTGAAAGGAGCACAGCATAAGCTATTTCTCTCTTCAAAATGGAAAATTAAGCATTTTTGTACCAGTACATTTGTTATCTCTAGCATAGCTGCACACAAACTGCTTAATTGGTCTTTGAGACATATGAAGCAGAATAGTGCCCAGTTAGACTGCAGCTTGGAAGACATTCTCCTGATTAGGAATATAACTGAATCATGGCTCATTAGCAGATTTCTATCTGGAGAGGTAGTTTCTAAATAGTGGGGTTTACATTAATGATGTCTAGCCAAACAGTCTGTCTGGCTTTATCTTCCTGTATGCTAGCATGATCCCTGACAGAACAAAGCTATTGAGTAGGTATCTCTGAGTAATTACTCTGCAGAATGAGAGCCAATGTCTTTTACTTTTTTCTGCCTACAATTTTCCACTGAAAATGGTATAATTTTACATAATCTTTTGTACTGCAAAGTAGGATGGAGGGTTTGATCAGCCTTTTTAGGACACTTTCTTGAAAACAAGCAGCTAAAATGCTATTTTTTATTGTTCCAAATTGTTTTCAAATCCTTGACAGACAAATTTCTTTCTCTTTCATCATGTCAATGCTGTAGACTTGTGACAGCTTCTCTCCTCTTCACAGGAACCGGCCTGTCCTTACATCTCTCAAGAAATGGAGTGGAGGGGATACACTATCCAGTTATGTTTCCCCAGGACTCAGTCATCAAGCTATGCTGATTTACACTGCCTGAGGTCTTGGGTGACTCTCTCTGAAATAAGCCATCTCCTTGGTCAGAGATTTCAGGCATATTATTTCACATGGGCTGGTTCTTCAGTAAATGAGCCTAACCTTTGAAGTCTCAGTCTAAAGGGGATCACTTCCTGATTCATTCACTGTATTAACGATGCTATTGCTATCTAAGAAACCTCCCATGACTCTAAGTCTCATCAGACCATTAATATTTGCCTTGAAATTCCAGCTAAAGCTGCAAGAATTTTACGAGAGGAGCTGGAATTCTGCTGCTAAATTTGTCTCCTTATTTATTTGCTCTTCCCTAATTTCTTTGAAACCTTTCCAGGGAGAGATTGCAGTCCTGAAGGACTATAAAGGAGGAAATGATCAGAGGCCTTCAAGGTTCCCAGGCAGAGGCTGCAGAAAGACAAAGCATTAAGAGGGAGCAACAGTCCTGTTATGCAGTTTTGTGCTACAGCTCTTGTTTTCTGGCCAGAAAGCATTCAATGTCTGTGTGTCCTGCTGACAGGATGTAGAAGAAAGGATATAATACATAGAGTAATGTTTTCTTCTATCAGTAGCACATGGGCCCCCTCCCCTTAGTGTTTCCCTCCTGTTGCTGCTATATTTTAGCTCAGTAGTGGATTTTTTACCCACGTTAACAAACATATGAGAGCAAGTTCCCTGAAACCACGGTGTCTGAGAGCAAACTGTACCTACTCCAGAAAAAACAAGTAAGTTGTAGCTGGTTTTAACACTCTTGCCTGGGACTGCTTGTTTAAAATTCTGGCCAGGTTTGGCCTTCGGGCAATGTAAAAAATGAACATTCAGTATCTTTCCAGGACAATTTCTCCTAGAGCACTGTTTGTAATGAGTGCTTGCTACTCTGACGGTTATGCCAGGTGGAAAGGGAAATGTCAAATGCCTCCTGATTTATCCTATATGTCTTTTTTCCTTCTTGATATAGTTCTCATTTAGCTTACTTTTCCACTTCATGCAAAGACAGTCAACCCGAGGAAATGAAATATTTTACATAGAAAGCATTTTCCTATCTACTTTTCTCCCTGCAGGGGCTGTTTATATAGGCACATCCAGGTGGGTACATTGAGACTGAACTAGCTCTGATCATTCAGTTCATGGTCAAATTAATCTGTGGTGGCTTAAGAATTCAGAATGTACTCCACAGCACTTTCTCACCAAAATCATCTGGCTTCTCTGCTTCATTGTAAACTTCATCATAAACTTCATCATATATATGGCTGTCCCTTCTTTTCTTTCAAAAAACCCAAAGGATTTTAAAAGATGGAATTTTCGGTATTAATTTATTTTAGATATTCCTTTAATTTATATGCTATACTTTGCTATATTTACCTTTAATACTTAAAAATTAACAATCAACACTGAGGGTATTTCATAGAATCATAGAATGGCTTGGGTTGGAAAGGACCTTAAGATCATCCAGCTCCAGCCCTCTGCCTTGGGCAGTGACACCTCACCCTAGACCACCTCACCCAAGCTGCTCCCCAGCCAGTGTTCTCTGACAAGAGATTCCTATTGCTATTTTAACCTCTTTTTTTAAAAAAAGAAATCCAGTATGCATGTTCTGTGTTATTCTCAACAGAGCCTTCTCTCCCCCAAAGCAGGATGGAATAGTGGGTTTTAATAGCAAAGCTGGATTGCAGTACAAAACACAGCTGAAAAATCAGCCACAGTTCTGAGTACCGAGTGTTAGAGTTGAGTGGAACTGGACTTTCAAAGAGCAGAATCATAGAATCATAAAATGTTTTGGGTTGGAAAGGACCTTAACATCATCCAGTTCCAACCCCCTGCCATGGGCAGGGACACCTCACACCAGACCATGTCACCCAAAGCTCTGTCCAACCTGGCCTTGAACAGTGCCAGGGAGAGAGCATTCACCACCTCTTCAGGCAACCTGTTCCAGTGCCTCACCACCCTCACAGTAAAGAACTTCTTCCCTATATCTAATCTGAACTTCTTCTTGTGTTTCAGTTTAAACTTAAAGAAGGTGTTGCTTTTCCCCCTATTAATTTCCTTTCTTTAAAGCCTTCTCCTTTGAAATGTTTAGTTTTTTGTGGTTTTTGGTTTTTTTTTGGGGGGGGCGGCTATACACATGGATTTTGGTGAAAGTGAGCTGCAAGTGGCATCGCTGGAAGCCCTGAATCCTGCATGCAGCTCTCCTGGGGATTCACAGGGCCTCAGAAGCTCAGCCCAACGTTTTCATAAATATTTCACAGCAGGAAAACTGCAGAACCTCAGAGAAAATTTCCACTGCAAAACTCCAGCAAACAGAGCCCAGCTCTTTACAAGCACAGACTCTTCAGCAGCCTCCAAGGTCAGTGGAAGGGGAGAGAGCTGGTTCCCTAAAGTACAGCCATGTTTCAGCGGAGACTCACAGAAGGCAACACATCTGCATTTTCCCGCTAGCCTGCAGCAGAGCCCGCAGCATGCTGGAGCAGGGAGCTAAGTAAGGGGTTTTGTTCTCTACCTCTCAGCACTGCTCCCATGGGAGGTAACAGTATCTCAGCTTTCACTGTCAGCTGCACACTCTGGCTCTAATGAATGTGCTTTCCAAAAACCACTCAAAATGAATCTGTGTCCGGTCATTTTCAATATCAATCTGTTCTTCTCCCAAAGCTGGGTTACATTCTTCCAAAGGCACAGGAAGGTAAACTGGGATGCAGTGTGGGGTACAGCCTTGGGAGAATCACCACAAAGCATCTAAGTGAAGATTGAAACGGGTCCCCAGGGTTTGTGATTTGTCCTCTCCAACAATTCACATTCCTAGGATTCCCAAAACTAGGTCCCAGCATCCTTCCACCATCTGCTTGAGTGGGAAGAACTATCAAGAAAACTTTCCTATTGCAGTCAAAGTTCAAAGCCCAGCCTATTAGCTCATATCACTATTAATTTCCTTTTACATTAATATATAATATTGCTAATGCTTCTCTGTGGATTTCTCACACATCAGAAGAAGTAAATACGTAGTTTTTAACTAGGATGCAACCAGAGTCTCAATAAATTAGTACAGTCACCCAACTTCACTGGTACCTCAGGAAGTTATCAGACAGCCAAATATAAGACAAAGACATCAGCATTTCCCATCCCATTTACAACATGGAATGGAAAATTAATTAGGGTTAAGACATTAATTCAGACCTAACCCAGGTCTCCTGTAAGAATCAATCCTTATCTTGTTTTTCACCTCCAAAAAGCTGGGCCTATTTTCATAACCTTCTAACTCTGCCTGATTTCACTTACCCAGAAAGAACTGGCATGACATTCTTCTTGATGTGTTCTGATTAATTTGTATGTATCTGATAACTATCTTACTAAAGATCCAATTCCCATAAAACAGCCATGCGTGTCATATCCTCAATCACTAATGACTTTAAGACTGTTTATTTGTGCTCTGGCAGTTTCTCTTTTACTGCTGCCACAATCACAATATTGTTGGTAAACTGCATCTTTTCTAGACATCACAGTTTAAGGGGGTAATTCTTATTGTTGATGGGTTTACTGGTTTACTCAAAGCAGTTTTTAATCAGGCAGGCACTCAGCAGCCTCCACTTCTTGGAATTCTAAGTGATGCATTTGAACAGTGGGAACAATTAGCAAATCTGGGAACAGCGGAGGTCAAAGACAACCTGAAGAATAATGAAAAGTGCATTAAAGTAGAGGGTTAGATTTTTGAACAATGATTGTAGCACTAAATATAGGCCATAATCTGGGAGACCAAGGGCCAAAATGGTGAAGTGTAGAAAACATGGAAGTCAACAGTAGCTGTTTATATTATATGGGAAAACTGCACTGAATTTAAGACTGAAAATTAAACCCCATTATCATAAGCAGGTTTCTATAAACTAGACTGTGACAGGCAGCTAAAGATAAAACACTGAAGCCAAGGCTACACATATGACTTTGGCTATCATTCAGAGTCTTCTAAACACTTGGAAAGACACCAGACAGATCTGGCAGAGAGGCACAGAATGACTGTATTTTCTCCCTCTAACAAACCTCCGTGTATGCACGATAAGATTTGTAGAATAAGATGTATAAATCCCTAGTGATTATTTAAAGATATAATTTAGTCTTGTAATTACTGTCGTCTCTTAGCAGCTGTATGTTTAATTGATTGCAACGCTTCAGGGCTAGAACGATTTATCTTGGAGCTCCATCTACTGATTCAAAGGTGGCACGACGTGTTATAAACCATCCCACAGCTTTCAGACAGAACTTGGCTCTGTTTCAAACCAAGGTAAATCCCACTGCAAATAGAGCCAAATAAACAAGGCTGAGGACTGCTGGTGCATATAGGAGGGCGATAGCAATGTTCTGCTTCATTGCTGCAGCTAACACGTTGCAGTTTGACAAGCATCAATCTCTAGTGTCCCCTACTTGCAAATGCTCAGTTCTTAAACCTCCTGATGCCATAGTTACATTTGTAAAGCTATTTTCCAGGCTTTGTAGTGAACACAGGGAACTAATTCAGAAAATTCCAGTTTGGTTTAGTCCCATGTTCTGGGATGAAAGCAACCTTTTCCCAGGGTAGCACAGCCACCATCCCACCCCTCCCCAGGATTGAGAAAAGCACTGCACAGACTAAGTACATTCAAATTGAAAGAATGTATGTCACGTACTGTCAATGCCTCTTTAGAGAATTAATACAAATAGATCCTCTTCCCATAAAAAGCTAGAGTATATTTGCATAAGATCATACTCAGTTCCACCTTCACTTCACTAGGATGAAATGAGATGCATCAGCCTAAAATCATTGTTCTTTGGTCCATTATTGTTTTCATAAAATATATTCAGCACTCTGTTTTAGAAAACAGAAGTCACGCAAGCCATCATCTTGAGTATTCAGCATGAAAGGCACTCAAAACAGATTTAATGCCAGCTCTTTTTAAAAAGAACTGAATTGTTATTTCCAATCATCTATACCAACTTGCTTACAGAGAGACCAGGGAAAATTAAACGTGTATGAAGGTAACAGGGCATTGGGAAATAAGACTGCAGCTGAGGTTTCAAAGTCTGCAAACTATGCAGACAGAACAAATGCTTTCTGTAACATCAACTGTATGGAGATGGGCAAGTGACTGTATATTTGTATTTGGGTCTAAATTTATCTTATTGTTGCCCTATTCTTGAGAAAGGATGGATGTGATGTGACTTGCATGTCCCTGACCTGGCATCTAGTGCTGATTAGAGAGGTTCTGAGAGACACTTTACTTTGCAGCTCAGCTGCTTGCACACCTACAGCTTGCATGCATCAAAGTACTCAAATGTACTTAGTCTTTTGCTATCCTAAATACAGCTCATGGTGTAAGAGTGGTCTCCAGAAAGGAAGATGTACTGCTGTGGTATAGAGGAGACAGCAGCAACACTTTGCTCTATAGCCTGGCATGCCCTGCTAGGCTCCAGGTTTCATAAGGAATTCACTGCAGGAAAATCTATGGGATTACGCTGGCTGTGCTAGCACTGCACACAGCCTGTTGGTAACAGAGAGAAAAAAGGGGAGCGTAGGGTCAAAAATACACCATTTTCCAAGAAAGAGAAAGAATGCTACAGGCAAGTGCAGTTACACCTAACAGCAAAATGACCCAGCCAGACATCATGTGCATTTAACCTCTGTCCAAACTGGATTCTACTTAAATAAGTAAAAAATATCCAAAGAGGAAAACTAGGACATTAAAACTCTCCTTTGGGGATCTGTCCATATAATAAAGCACAACAAAAATACTTCTGTAGGATTCTATTTCTATCCTGAGTTCTTCACCAGCTATTAACTAAAATCATACCGTCTGTTTCTACAAAGTCATCCAGGAACCCAAGTAAAAGATACAAAGTAGACCCCATATAACTAAAAAGAAGGCTGAAAAATCTTTCGTTCTGGAAAGCAATTTGCTGTCCCTAATGACATTAACTAGATGGTTTTCAACCATCTCAAGAACCCAGTAAATCAAGAAGCCCTCAGGAATATGGACTATGAAACGAGGCCCATGTACACAGAGTATGCATGCACAAGGGAGTAGTTTCTTCTGGACCTGGCTGCAATTCCTGAAACAGTGCTTCTGCCTCAATTTTTCTTCCAAATGTATTGGACATTTACATTTTTCTTTATTAAGATGCCTGATGTGATGGAAACACTAAAAGCTTTGTTGATTTCACAGGTCACTATGAACAGAACCAGCATTAAGACAAAGTAATCACTGCAGCCTTTTGCTTCTCTTCATCCGTTTTGCTTTGCTTCTGCCCTTGTACAAGGAACACCCACCTAATCCATAAAATTCTGCTAATTAATCCTAGCCAAGAACACTTTAATCCATATGAAGCTTCCACCTGCCACCGTGACAAAAACAAGGCGTAAATGCCTGGCATAAAGGAGTAAGATCGAGCAGAAACTTGTAACATTTTCTTGACAGAACTGTCCTGTTTAATTTGCATTTCTAGAAACAGCACTCCGTTGAAAAAACACACCACCACCACCACTACCCCCCAAACCCATTCCATGGATCCTTTATCTAGATCCGCCTGAAACACAGCAAACTTTTGTCACAAGAGACAGCAAGTGGCAGCACATTAGCTCCAACCAGGGAGGGCTGTGGCTGGCAAACAAAATCTGTCAATGCCATGGACTAAAAACTCTGCAGTGCCAGGCTGAGGAGGCTGAAGCAGCCTCCTGGCCCAAGGAAGGACTGCAGAGCAGCCTGCTCTAGGAGGCCATTTTGAAGAGACTATAACCCCCCACCTTATCCTCCCACTTTCATTTTTATCCCTAACTTTTGGTCAGAACAAGCCACATCAGCTACCACAGCTGCTGCACACAGCCCCAGGTGCTACACAGCAAGTGCCACAACAGTTCTTATCTGCAATGACGCTCTCAATGGCAGAAGAGCCACAAAATCCCCCTCCTTAGTTAAAAAAAAAACTAACCTTTTCCTCAGCAATTTCTTCTCCTGAAGCCTGGTATCCTCCCGGCGCTGTCTGCTCCTCCTGTGTGCTGCCGCCTTGCACCATCTGCCAGGCTGGTGAGAGCGCTTCTCTTGCCGCCTCAGAGACAGCCATGTCATGCTTCAGCTGGGGCAGCACCTCTATGAAGCATGGGCTCATGCTTCCTATGTGGATCTCCAGCAATGGCAGGTGCTGGTGGATGTGCCGTGGTGGCCCTTGGTGCTCATCTCTTGCCCTCACTGCACAGGGAAGAGACACAAGGCCTAAACACAGAGATGTGAATAATGGCTCCCCACCAAGGAATTCCCACTTTAGCTACTCCACTTTTGGGTGTCTTTTTTTTCCTATTTCTTCCTTTCTTCCTGTGCATATTGCATCTCTAAGGGTGCCGCTCGCAGCTCTTCTCCCCAGCCACAGCGCTGTGCCTCAGTTTCCCCTGAGGCAGCCATGTTATTTTTCCCACCTCAGCCCCTTCACTGTGGTGCAGGGGTAGAGAGGGCCCTGCCAAAGCACCATGGCAGGCAGTATGCAAGGACTCCTGAGCAACCCCAAACTGCACACAAGTGAGAAAGCTGCCATGAAAATCTCCTTCACCTTGCCCCGAGGAACATACCAGCCCCTACACATCACGGAGACTAAGCTGCAGGCTCTGCGGGTACTGCTCCGTCATCAGCAAAATGGCTGCTGTGGGCAGGGAAGGCACACTGTGGGGGAGACTGGGGGGCACAGGGCAGCAGGCAGAGCTTTCGGCTGCTACAGTGCTGTTTTCTTTCAATGGAAATACTATGTTTGTTTAATCTAGGCTTTCATTGTTCAGACACAAAGAACAGTGGAGAGTGAGGGGACCCAGGCAGCATAGGTGAAAGGCAGGAGCTCTGCTTGCCCTAGGTGACTGTTGGGGCTGAATTTGAGGAGCCAAGTGCCCGCGTGGTTTCCTCCACAGCATTTTGACTGAAACTGAAGGGTAATGTGTGCCCCAGTTCCACGTTTACATAGAAATTGGCTTGTCTTTCACAAAATGCCACAGTTCAGGATGTGCCTGGTATGTACAGTCAAGTCATTGATATCTGAAAAGATTTAGTGAAGCATCAAAGTTTGAACAAAAATAGCGGATTCTATACTGAAGCCCTCCTTTTAAGTCCTCTGGGAAATGCAATTACGCTTTTAACAGTCATTATACATGCCTAAATATCTGCCCTGTTATATGTATTATATATGCACACCATCCGTCTGCACATGAACATCTGTGAACCAGGTTCTGGCCTGCTGGTAAAACACACTTGTATGATTCTTTTATAAGTTTTTTCCTTTGCTTTTGATTATGCTGATATCAATTTAGTTTAATTTCATTAAATTAAGGAGAGCTTTTGTGGGTTTTTTTTTTATTCTAGTGAAAAATCAGGGTGGACTTTTCTGCACTGTGAGATGCATATCAACCAGCTCATCCTCACTGCTGCTTGGTTTAAGGCTGCCTAAATTGCATGTAGAAATATCAATAACACCAGGACTGGTACTAAGCACTTACATTGGTGATTGCTCTGTTTTGACACCAGGAAAGATACTCTGGAGGGGAGCTCTTTCTGAGCAACAAGTCTATTGTTACATGAATTGCTAGAATGCTTGTTCCATGTGATGAATGCAAAGGCTTTCCACCCAATGAATTAGATTCACCTATAATAACTTCTATTAACATTACATTGCTGTATCCTGGAAGCCTTATTATGAACATAAAGAAATAAAAAAAATAAATTACCTCCTCTTTCAGTGCCCCACAGAAGTTTTATTTTTCTATTAATCAGACACTGTAGAACTGATCAAAATCAAGCTGAAAACCCCGAGCACACCATCTTTCAATTTCCCTTAGTTCTGTAAATCTAACCTCCATTCTTTTCTTCTGCTCCCATACATATTAATTCCTCCTCTTTCCCTCTTTCCTTTTTTTTTTTTTTCCCTTGGGTATACCTTTTTTTTTTTCACCACATTTTCTTTTTTTCTTTTTT
>NDXB01014274.1:68147-164863 GCA_002631895.1 Agapornis roseicollis
TTTTTTTTTTTTTTCCCTTGGGTATACCTTTTCTTTCTTCACCACATGTTCTGATCTTCATTTTTCTCATGCTTTTCTCCACGTGAACCCCACTTTCCTCAGAAATCAGTGTAAAAGGGAGACACTTTGCTTTGTCATTTTTCATACATGAGTGCAAGGAGTTCAAACTAGGGAAATTAGTAACAACAATTTATTTAACATAATTTCTTTAGTTCTTACTTTGAGTCTTGTGTAATTCTTTTTTGCCAATCAACAGTCTTGCAATTTTTCCCTGATTTCCTTGTTATTACATATACAGTACATAAACTTTGTACTTGCCATTACAGCTACTGAATAATTTGCACACAGAAAACTAGATACAGGCACAATTTGAGCAAAAAAAAAACAAACCCCAAAAAACCTCAAATCAGGATTATTTTTATAAGATTATATGCTATTATTTCTTTACATGAGTTTCTTCACATCAGGTTCTCTGATAATCCAAAACTGATGGAGTAGCCATTTGCCCACATCCACTTTCTGAGTATCTGGGGCTACTACACCAGTAGCTCAAGATGGAAGCTAACTACCATATGCCAAATACAAAAGAAACAGACTGTTTGTTAGTTGTCCATTTGTTAGCACAAATTACTAAAGATTACACTGTGCTGATTTACAGCCCCCAGCTCAGTGACTCTTACGAGCTTTACCCTGGAAAACCCTCACAGTAGTTATAACTGTTTCCTAAACAGCCCACAGGAACCCACCCTACCTTAGGAAGTATCTCACAGGAGAAACCACCACAATCCTAAACTCTAACCTGTGAAGTTTTGCAGTTCCCAGGAAACCTGACTCTGCCCTGCAGAACTCAGAGGGATGCGGTGGAGGTGCCTGAATGAAACAGTCTGATAACAGACTGAAATCCCTAATCCTGCAAGTCATTTAATTGCAGTGTTTCCTGATCAGTTCTGCCATTTGCTCTTCACAAATCCAGTTATTTTCAGATGTGTTTGCATTCTAAATAGTGCATGGTCTGATCGTAGCAACATTGTCAGCACTATTACGTGCATGGATGCGTTAATTGTTTCTATCCTTTCACGGTATGGTTTTTATATAGAATTGGCTGTAAAACCCCACAACTGTGGTTTATTTATTTATTGTGGCAAAGCCTAATAACTCACATAGAACTGTGATTAATCAAAGGACCTTTATTATGAAAATAAATCCTAGTAAGATTGGCTTTGCCAGGCACTTTGCAATTAAAGATAAAACTATCCAGAAATGAAAATGTAACATGTAAATGGAATGAGGCTATAGAAATGGAAATTGTCATAGGTGAAGTAGAAGAAAAACTCATAGAGCTTAAAGTACTGAAATTGAAGGGACAGGATAATCTCTGTCCCTATGTTCTGAAAGAACTGGCACATAAAATTGCATGTCCAGCAGCAAGGATTTTTAATAGAGCTGCCAACTGGTAGCATATTGCCACTGAAGAGCAAACCTCTTGCCTGTGTTTCAGAAAGGGGAAAAAAGGACAATCAGAAAACATCAGAGTGACCTCTATGGTATTCAAGGCTCTAGAAGGCATTTTTAAGAAAATATGTATATAAGTAGACACAAATGGAAAATGGGACAAAATGCAACTTAAATTGACCAAAGGTAAAGCAACTTGAGTGAATATACTTCTCTTGATTAAGCCCACTGTTTCAATCAGTAGAACGTGTTGTAGGTACTATCCATTAGGCTTCTGTAAAGTAAGGACTTCACTGTGATTCTTACAGGATCAGTGTTGGAATCTGTCTTATTTCATTATTCCGGTAATGACTGTGACACAAAGAGAGTATGCTAATGAAATTTTGTAGAAAGCAAACACTGAGAGATATTACTAATATAGAAGAGGATTAAAGGCTCATATAGGGAAGGAATAGATACTGTGACAACTGGAATAACAGAAATGGAATGAAATTTAACAGCATACAATGTACGTATGAAAAACCAAGAGCGGGACCTCAGCACTTGGAAACCAAACAAGGAAGAGATCCATTAGTTGAAGACAGGCTACTTATGAGTCACTATTGTGAGGATAGCTGTGGGAAAGCTAAACACAATCCTAAAATGTTCCAGGTTTGGTATTGCTAGTAGATAGATGAAAACATTAATACCATTGTACAAGGCATTCCTGAAATCTCATGTCAGATATTCATTTTTACTCTCCATCTTTGACTGCTTGGACAGGTGAAAGAGACTGCTATAAAAATAGGAAAGCTTGTCTTAGTTGAGATAATGAATATAGCTCAGCTTCTTTCCCCAGGCTTATTATCAAGAAACTAGCAATCTATAATATTCACCAGTTCACCACTGCAGTACAGATTTGTACAGTACAGACATGTACAGATCTGCTATTAAAGAGCAAGGAAGCCTTTGGATGTCTTCCAGTAAATATTCTGTGAAAATTCCTGCTAACTGCAAATAACAGTAACTATCATTAACACTTCAACCTTTAAGAATACAGTGTGCTCAAAAAATACCAAACTTGCTTGGTTTTGCATAAGCTCTGAGGCAAAGAATGCTAAATGAAATACAAATATTGTAAATATGCAATTTCAATGAACTGAGTAGATACCCGCTTTAGTCAGGAACACTTCTCATGATGTGAATTTATTAATTCACTTTAGTATGTGTAACCATGTCAGTGTTTATCAAAAGATAAATGTTCTGTTAAATATATATGAGAATGTTTACCATAGTATTGCAGAACAGCATGCTCCAGTTCAGCATTTTCAGACTCGTTATCCATGGAAAACAGGAGCCATATGTTAAGAGACTGGAGTCCTAATAAACTTTAAGACAACAGTAATGTTGTGTGTGAACTGATTAGAGTGTGAAATCTGTGGGCTCAATCTACTTTGAAAGCAAAAGCTCTTTCAGGAGTAAAGACATTTCTGGTGGTAAACCTCAGCACACCCTACAGCACGTTATGCCCAAGTGGGACACTGGGCATGAAACACACTCCTCGTGCTGGGGTCAAAGCAGGTATACCTTGCCTCCTCCCAGAAATTCAGCTGCTGCCCTCAGTTTAAATGTGCCATGGAAGTAATTTTAATAAGACTTTAACCCTCCAGTATTTTATTTTAAATAATAATGTGAGTGTTAGCTGGTGCTGTTACTTCAAAGATGAAGATACGTCTGTAGGAAGACTACCGCTGTTCAGCCAAAACTAGGGATCACTAACAGGGCTCATTTCTCACCATAGCAATGACTTCCCACCACTGCTGCCCTTCTATTTCATTTCATTTTATTTCATATGTATATTACAGGCATGGGAAATAAGCATAAGTCTAAAAGGTTTCATGCAGCCACGTCACATCTGTGTACTAGATGGGAGAAGGCTGCATGGTCTGCTGCTGAGCATTCAGCTGCCCTTTCATTTCTTCCTGCTGTTGTTGAGAGCCAGAGTGTGTTCATTGCTGCCGTGGCTGCCCAAAGCATGGAGCTTCAGAGAAGCTGGGTCTGAGAGCAGAGCACCAGCCTGCTGCTGAGGAAGAAGCTAAAGAGGGGCTGCCTGGAGGAGCCACTGCTGTGTAGGTCAATCTTTCCAAGAGCACAACCCTGCAGGAAAAGGCAACCTTTTGTGACAGTTCAGTCCCACAGCTCCAGGGAAACTGAAGAGATGATTTGGTGTCTTTTTCTATTTGTTTTCTGGAGTTGATCAAATTAAACTTTCCTGACTTAAACTCAGTTTTGGTTTAGATTCAAAAGAAATACTGCTGACTACCTATGGTCTGATTCTGTTATTTTTATGCTTCATAATAACGTATCTTACAAATAGTTCCATTTATAGAGATGAAAGTCAGTCTAATTTTTTGATCACAAAGTACGAAATGCCAAGAAAATGTGTCTCTTTTGTTTCCCTTTTGCTTCCACAGTGAAAATACTTTAGTATGGCTTCACACCACTGTCCTCTTATCACTGTATCTGCAAAGCTGCTGGTCAGCCCTCTGCTACTTTCACATCTTCTTTGTCCATAACCTCTGATGTCACAGGTGATTTACTGTCATCCCTTAAATAAGCGGACTCGTTTTTAATGTGCTGCATCAAGGAGGTAGAAGAGAAGTATGCCCAATCAATGCATTCATTTTATACTCTATTCCGTTTTGTTAGTGGTCTTGAAGGTTCCAGGAGCCAGCGGAGGTATCTTGTCAACACATTTCATGCTGGAAAGAGAAGCGCAAGTTGTCTTAACTTACCAAGGAAACAAGTCTGTCAGGGGAGGAGAGCTTTAATTCCTCAATTTGGAGACAGGCAGACATTCTTTCAACTTGTCTTTTTATGTTTATATTTGCAGAAGTCCTCTCCAGTGAAAATACCTCAAATATATGTACATTTACATATAGTGTACAGATATATTCAAATAAACGGGGAAAATTCTGTTGTTACTGTCTATGGGAGAATTTTAACATGGAAAAGCAGGAATGCTCCTGAACAGCATCCTTCACTACACCTGGCTGGAATCAGCTAATGCAAATTCATCAATGCTAGTGCTTGTTTCCTCCACCCCATTACAAACCACAGTTTGACATATGAGGCTAAGAAGCCAGCAAGAAGCTTTATCACCTCACTGGGAATCTATCAGCTCCCAGAATCATGTCCAAAAAGCAGATGATACGCTATTGGTATGAATACCAGAAACCAATTCCAGCATTCATGCCAGAGCTTCATCATCACTGTTCCTGCCAGTTCTCTCTAAAAGGCAAATATTTTGATGATAGTCTTCATGCTATGCTGATAAGTAACTACTACTTGGTCATTTCATTTTCATTTGCTTCACTGCTGTATCTGTAAAGAGTCCAAGCTGAAGAGAAAGAAATTATGGCAAACAGCTGGTTTTATTTATTTTGTGTTGTTTAAGCTACTTCAGATATTCTGAAATCTAATTCAGATGTGAGATGGAGAAACACAGTTAGAAAATGTGGGATATATACCAGTGTTGACAATCACAAATGGAACCCTGCCCACAGCAAGTACGCTTGATGTTTGTAGTGGTCTTTCAGCTGTCCCCTGCCTCATCCATCTATTAGCATTGCTTCAGGGTTGCTGACAAGGTAATATGACAATTTCAACACAAAGTAGGTGCTAAGCAAAGATGACTCTAAACAGGCCACCTACTTACAGTGGTGAGCATGACTGCTTCTGCCTGAAATCCCTTTTTTGCTGTTTAGGAGAATTCAAATGTGATTTTGTGTTCTTTGTATCTAAGAGAATATGACAAGAACTATAGCTGAGGGGAAGGAGAGTGAAGGAGGACATTGGATTAAAGCTGTGTTTATTTCTCTAGGCAGAAGGCTGACTGACAAGCCTAGTGGTATCCAGGCTAAAACCCACTAGATTTGGGAGCTTACTAAAGTCAAATGGTGGTGTAACTAAGGCATCCCTGCAGCTGCCAGAGCACTACAGAGTGGCCTGTTCTTTGGTTTTCAGGGCTTTTTATTAATGCCTATGAAGGTGACCTTCTAAAGAGACAAAAGATTTCTTCTGAAGGGATAATTATTCAATTTCTTAGAGGAATATAAGGAAACAATCAGACTTCAATGACACACTGATCCTTATTTGCTGCAGACTGATGGAACATCTTCCACAGAAGGCTTTTAGCATAGATCTATCTGTACTAGATAGGGATTTTTAAACACTCCATCACTTATTTGGGGAAATGGTCTGTGTGTGTTTATGTCTGTCTCATTCTCTTCTCAATACACTTTATTTCCCCCTTATATGGAAGACATTAATGCAGAGTAAGAACTGTTCTGTGTTTTGTTTCCTTGCTAGGGTTCGTTTCTCTCCTGGTACTTTTGGTACTCATGAAATAACCACATCACAGGCTTTCCAGTTTAATCACTATTGCTTTTCTCTCTAAATAAAGATCTTGTTACACTAACATACAGCTGTTGTACTAAAAAAGTTTCTGTTGTTAATATGTAAGAACTGAGTTTCTTGTTATGCATTAAAAAGATCCCCAATTTTAAGTACTCAAGCTTTATTTCAGTTGTGTTTCTTAAAGAAACCAGAAGTACTTTGTATAACTTTCATGATTTTTTAAGATTATAAACTCCTGTACGAACTCAATCCAGTTTCCCCTCATCACAGGATAAGAGTCTCACCTTTTTGATACAACAGATGAAAATCAACATCTAATTGTGTTCCATTTAAAACTTCTGTATCAGGAACAAAAAACCATCCATTCCAGTGGAATTGCTGTTTGAATTACTGAAGACAACATTTTAAAGTAAAGGAACTGGCACTGAAAGAGAACGGAAAAGGTGAATCTGTTTATATCAGTTTAAAGAACTTAACTGGAACCAGGCTTAAAAATGGTGTAACCCAAACACATTTTAGCCATTTCAGAACTGAAGGCAGATAGGATCTCATCAAATTGAACTGTTTTCCTACTGCACTTTCCCTCACATTTAAAACAATGTTTACTACAGTACAATTTCACAGTGATTAGAAAGGTAGAAAATAGTCTACAGAAGCAATCTGATGAATTTTATTAATTGTCATGTGGTCTTGCTTAGGGCAGGGTTAGACAAGCTCAAAAGCATGTCAGCAGAGAGCTGAACCTTGCAAACCTGCGACATACCATGGATGGATATGCTACCTGCGACATACCATTGATGGATATGCTACCTGCGACATACCATTGATGGATATGCTACCTGCGACATACCATGGATGGGTATGCTACCTGCGACATACCATGGATGGATATGCTACAGCATATTGATGGTGAAAGAAAGATTTTGTGGTACAGGTCAGGCAGAGAATGTTTTAAGGGCTTTGGTGATTTTTATAAGGAGCTTCTAAAGATGAGAATGGCTACAGAAGAAATCAGGAAGGTGTGCTATCAGTGCTACTTAGTAAAATGATATTCTGGGCCGGGTGAAAGTGACAGTCCACATCTTAACAGTGAATGTGAGCTGACAGCTATGACGGATAAAATGTGAAAAGGATTCTTCTTCCCTTGTGAAAGGGAAGCAAAGCAGGATGTAATTAATGCAAAAGAGAAATAAGAGGAAGGCAAAGATATGCAGAATGTAATCCAGAACAATCCTTGCTGAAGGCTTTTGAGTGTGTAAAAGTGGGAGAAGATTGCACATGTGGAGTTCAGAGGAAAGGATACTGCACAGTCCTAGTCTACATGGGAGGGGAAGGAAGGTTTTCTAGTCTTGTGGGTGCAGAGAAAAGACATACATAACTGCAGAACAGTGTGGAGATAACCAAGCTATATTTTAATGAACAAATACCCCAGGGATGTGTCAGGAGATAAAAACAGAGTCTTCCCAGCAACAAGCCAGGGAAGGAGTAATGATGTTCCTTGGCAGTTTAGAGAAGACTTCATGCCAGCCTATAGGCTACACCTGACTTGAATAGGGGATCAGTAAGGGATCAGAATTAAGCTGCAAGCTCATCTGGAAGTACAGGAAGCCACAGTAGTTTCCCTGTAACTTCAAAAGTGAGTGATGGCAGGAGAACAGCTACCAGTCCAAAGGTGCAGCATTTGAAGCCTAGATAGTGCTCCTTGGACAGTTCTGCCTGTGCAGGTAAATGTCCTCATGTTGGTTATACTATAACTGATAACCATAAACATGGAACTAATCATCTATAATGTAGAAGAGCTGATAACACTATTGCTGTGTCCATTTTAATATAATGACTTATGGCAGTACATAACGGACACTTCCTTATTTTTAAGAGAGGATTTTATCTTCATTTGTGATGTTAAAATTTCCGAAGATATTCTTCAATGTTTTGCATGAAGTCCTCCATTTATTTTGAACCAAGTTTGCAAATATGTGTTAACAGAGCTCTCAGAGGGAATGAATTTCTTGATTATGTTGCTATTACTCTGTGAAATGTCAGATCTAAGCAGAACAATTTCCTTGCCAAAAAACATTTACTGCAGAAAATGTTAGCTGGAAAGTCTGAAAAGAAGGAAAAACCCAACCTAATTTTCTGCTATTCCGTTTAAAGGCAGACAGGCTTTCGATTTGCTCTCTTTCATCGGTATTTTTTTTCTTCACTGTTTCACATTCAAGGCAAACTGCATACCAAAATGTTCATACACTTCATATAGTTCAGAAGTTGGAAAGAAGTAGAGACATTATTGCTTTTGATTTCAGCAACATGAAATCAGCAGGTTGCTTCGTTTTCATTTTGGCAAGATAATAATTCGTATAAATGCTATTTCAAGACAGAACTCTGTCCCCACTTTGTTACACTCCCACCATATGTTACATAAAATGCTAAACTGAGTAAGTTTTAGAGAAGAGTCTTTATTGTGCCTCATTTTCTTTCAAATATGACTAAAGGAGAAAATAACAGACACAAAGCTGCATCCACATTTAATTCTACATCTCGTTCCAAATATGTATTTCAAAATTGTTCTGTCTTCCCTGTGTGATGGTCTTGCTGATGGTGTGTGAGATGCTAACTCAAATGTAGGTATGAACACATCACAGGATTGGAGTAGCAGCATTCTTTGAGCTGTCTGCAGAAATTAATACCTACCTCACAAGCAAAGTAAAATGTTCACTTTCCTATAAAAAGAAAGTCTAGTTATGTTTGAAACAAACTATACGGAGAGAATAATAAATCCCGAGTGCTTAGGTGAACACTGTTTAAAACAAAAATCCACACGACTTCAAAAGACGTGGTCTATTCATGGAGAAACTGGTACAGGCCATGTCTGCTCTACTTTTTCAAAAGAGAAGAGAAATCAATATAAGTATTTTTGAGTCAATGTCCTGAATAATGGTATTATATGACTCAGAATAGAAAATTACTGGTAAAATTGTACACAGCTTACCATTCTCCCCCACTGCTTAAGTAGCCAAATGAACACAGATTGTATATCTATGGAAAGATGCAATTACAGCTTTTTAAAATGTGTCATCCATCCCCTTTCATTCTGCAACTAAATATGCACATCTTCAACATACAGCAAAAAATATGGAGCATAAAATTAGGAATATATTATCTGTTTATAATTAAAACAGAATCAATGTTTAGAACGATTACAGGAACATTCAAGGCGCTGGCACAAGCGAGCAGCACTTTAAGGCTGCATTTAAGAGTGGCTTCTACTGAAGGCCTATCAACCAAGTTTCCTTTTTCAACTAGGAAGAAACGATAACATTTACAGGTCAAATATTCAGATATATTTAGCCATGCACATGAAGCTGGCTTTCTAGATAGTGTTTAGAATTCTTCTGGGGAAAATGGTCTGCAATGGAGGACAGGGAGCTGATTATATTTGCATTTGCATGCGTGTGCTTTGCTGCCTGCTACTCACAAAAGGAAGTGCTGTGCATGCAATCTAGAACCCTCTTTCTACAGAACACTCCTGTAGCATCTCTTATGTGACCTGCTGTGTGCCTGGGCAGATTCAGTCTTTCTCCTGCACAGGATCCCTGAGTGCATGGGTGCAAAGGCATGGCTGAGAGCCTTGCACAAACAGCAGCTACCAGAGAGTCTGCAACTGCAACAGCAAAATCTGCAGGCTGGCTGATCTGGGGATGTTGTGCACTTGAGGATTTGGGTCTGAACTGCTTTAAGAGCGAGTCTGGGCTTGTATGTTGGTACTGCACTTATGAACTCATCTCCCCAGGAGACTCAATCCTACTGGAAACTTGTAGGACTTAGATGCAAAGTCCAACAGGATCTCTTGCAAAGTGTAAAGGCTGAATCTAGGATAAGGCTCGAGGGCTTGCAGGGCACAGCATACTTTGCTGGTTGCTCACTGCTCAGGCAAACTAGACTGCTGTCAAATCTCTTAGAGGTTCAGCCCCCCACCCCCTGCACTCAGATACTGAAGGTGCACCCAAGTTGTGCAGGAAGGTTTGATCCAAAGGAAGGGCTTCTGCAAGGCTGCTGCAAAACATACTCTGTTGTGTGTTAGAATTGTTTCAGAGCAGCAGATAGATGTTACCTGGCTCTCCTGGAACTAACTGCTAAAAAACTGCGCAGCTACTTGGTTTATTTTTATGGTATTCTCTTTAATGCAGAAGAAGCCGTTGGCATCTCAGGATTTTGAAATAGAATTAGCTATTGCACATGCGAGAAAAAAACAGCACTGCCATGCCTTAGTTGCACTGTGGAGTTTTCTCCTGGTAATGGGCTACTGTGTAAACCATGGTTTTGTAGCTACCAGCAGTAACAAATAACAAGTACTTTCTAAGCAATACCGAACTGGAGCATTCCTGCATTTCTAATTGTAAACCTGCCTTTGTTTTCAGAGAATAAGGAATTCTGAGAGGAGGAGACAGGTCTTTCCAATGACATATGCTTTCCGCCTTCATCTTAGTACCTTGTTTTGAAAAACAGAATGATGAAAGCAGCCTTTTCATTCTGCTGAGGCAGATCCTCCTGATCAAGAGAAGCATGCTGCAAATCAGAAACAAAATGGAACCGAAACCCTGTGCATATTACAAGTCAATGCATGAGAGCTATGAAAGTGAGTGCACATGTCAAAGTGCCGAAAGGGAAACCTATCACTTAAGGCAAACTGTAAGGGACACTGCATTTCTGTCCCATGCACATCCCGCCTGTCCAAAATTCCCCACCTCTGCATGTACGGGCACAGGGAAATTGTATCCCTCCTACTCTTGTAGACACAGTCTTTTATCTCTTTATCTCCAGCCCCCATGGCTGAGGTCTGGGTCCAGCCTGCACCAAGGGGCTGTAGGGGGAGGTGAGCAGGTACAGCCATTCCTGGCTGAGGGAGGAGAGCCCAGCGACGCCAAGGCACCTCCTGTGCCGCAGGGCATTCCCCACCCGCTGCCATGGGCTCTCCTGCCCCGCCTGCCCAGGTTGCTACATGCTGGGGTAGCAGCGGCCATGCCCTATATAAGAGCCCTGAGGAGCTGGCCCAGCCATTTCAGGGTGCTTAGCTGGGATCGGTGTGCCATGGAGGCAGAGGAGGCAGCAGCTGTGGCAGCGAAGGCAGCACTGCGCACACCCAAGTGTTCCCGCTGCCGCAACCATGGCTTCGTGGTGCCGGTGAAGGGCCATGCCGGGCACTGCCGCTGGAAGCTCTGCCTGTGCGACAAGTGTGCCCTCATCACCGAGCGCCAGAAGATCATGGCGGCCCAGAAGGCCCTGAGGCAGCAGGTGCCTGACCCCCCTGTTGGGCCAGCCGCTGCGCCCGTTCCTAAGAGCGAAGGCTCCGGGGCAGCCAGTGCTCCCGAGCACAGCAGCCATGAGGGGATGAAGGACGCTCACCCCACCGGCAGCAACAGCAAAGGCACGGCATGCAGGGGACCACTGCCACCACCTCCCAGCGGCCCTCCATTCTGGGACTATGGTAAGGACCTGTCCCCAAAGCCTCTTCCCTGTCTGACATCTCTCCATGTTCGTCTTCTTCCCCTGTCAAACGCTTCCCCTTGTGCAGGTTGCACCTGCTGATTCCTCAGGTTCCTGACAACCATTCATGCTGCCTCTCCTGCTTTCCTTCCTCAGGTACTTGCATGTTGAATGGGCAACCCTGCATTTGTTTTCCCTCCCGCAGGGTCTGCAGTGCAGTCATGCAGCTCTGCAGCAGCAGGAGCAATGTGCTGAGCCTTGCTGTGCATTGCAAAGTTGAAGCTTGATCAAATGGCTTTTCTGTAAGAGGGAAATTAGTATGAGAGAGAAACCAGGCTGTGATCCAGTGCGCACTGCAGGTGCTCCTGCGTCTTCTCCGGGTGCTGTCTCACTGTTTCTAAATACACAGGCACAAGCCTCCAGCAACAAAACTGCAAAAAAAACTCAGTAAATGGGGAAGTTGCTGCTGCAGTTGCCTGCAGCAAGCATTTTATCATAGCAGTTTAAAAGAAAGAGACCTTTTGGCCTTAAATCCCATAGCAATTCAAACTTGGCTGGGATCATTTGGTTTAAAAGTGTATGTGGTGTGTAAGGGCAGAGCATAGATTTTGCAGGTGGAATAGTTGTATGGTCAGTGACCTCTTAAATTGCCTCCTTTAATGTCTTTCATGTGACTTGTCTCATTTATTACTGTTTATTTCAGTAACGTCACTATTTACTGTAGTAATTTTACAGAAATCCCTACTGCCTGCAGTAGTCATTAGCCTGAGCCTGTGGAGAGCTGGAAGCCTGCAAGATAAAATGCTGTTCTGAGAAGCCCAGAGGAAAGACTCATCTTGGACATCCAGTTCCCACCTAATCTGTCAATAACTGTTCCCACTTTTCTTTTTAGCTTTGTTTCCTAAGAAAATTATGTTTATGGATGTGTGCCTGTCAGTCCTTCCCTTAATAACATTTTTAACCTGCTGACCAACTGAAAAGGTGAGGGACAAATAGTATTAATTCTAGTACCCCAGAAGTCGACCTACTCTCAAAGCAAATTCTTCCAGTTCTGTACCAACAGCAGGGTGTGCAAACAAGACCCTATTTGTATTCAAATAACCACTCTCTGCGTTTTCAGACTTCAGACAGGCTATATGAGATTCCAGATGCATGATAAAAACCAAAGGAAATAACTGATTTCTGCATCTGAAATTGCCTGTGTATGTCCCCAAAACTGAGCCTTTGTCTGTAAGTTAACTTAAGAAGTGATAAGTAGAAGTAAAGGTAGAGCTTTATTCTTTCTGTAGATGTTTTGGTTTAAGTTCTGCTAGAGTTAAAAGCTTTAAGATACGCTGTTTTGCTGTTGCTTGTGTAGTGAAAGAATAAAATTCTGCAGCCGGTGCTTCACTAAGGAGTAGCTTCACAAGGCACATGTAGAAAAGAACACTGATCATTCTGTGTTACAGGAGCATGTGCTGCACCTTTCCTCAGATCCTTAAAAAAGTGACAAATTCCTGAGGAACTAAGCATGAAACCAAAGGCTGGAACCTCCTGCCCAAGAGTGGAATTTGGGCTTGCAGGTACATCTACTGAACTCCACAGAATTACATGCATGCTTTTATTTGTTCTTCTCTCATTTTTCCTAGCTCACCCTGCTTTTCCTCCAGAATACATGGTCAAACCAGAATACCTGGAGAGAGAACCTCCAAAAGTGTACCCTGGGTGTTCTGGCGTGTATCCTTACCACCCGTTTCCCATGGGATTTGCTATCAGTGAGTCAAGCTGTAGAGGACCATCATCATCTCCAGGGATACCACTTCAGAGGGGTTTCCGACACATTCCTAACAACTATAGGCCAGGGAATGCAGCTTCTGTGTCAGTAAGTAGCAGTCTTTCAATTACCTCTGGAAACAGTGCTGTCTACTTTTAGCTGCCTTCTTGCTGTTAAAGTACCCATGAAAGTTATCCTGCTTAACATAGCATTTATACATATATATATATATATATATATATAACATTATCATAGCATTACCTCATAGCATTCTGGTATGTTACACTGAAGAAAACATAAGCAAATGGCAGTGTTAATAGTCTGATGTGAACCCAGGAAAGCAAACCCATGAACTTGTAAGGGGCCAGATCTTGTGAAGTGTTTGGGGGCTTACACATCCTGCTGCCATCTGCAGCAGCCTTTGGGAATGATGGCAGTTGGACACTTAATATGGTAGTGTTGTGCCAATGCAGATGTCACAGAATGTGCATTGAGAGGTTCTTCCTCAGTGCAGGGCACATCTAATGGGGAGGGAGAGTGTCAGGGCTTAGCCCCAGCCGCAGAGAAGAACAGATTCCCTGTCACATCTTAGGGGTTATTGAGAAAGAGGATGGCTTGTAGCACTCTGAGCTCCAGATAAATTATTCTTACACACAATGCCTTATCCAAACCATATCTGTATGTGGGTTTGAATTTCATTTCTAACTGTTCTGAAATAGATGGAAAGATCTTACACATGTTCTCTGTACCAGGTGCATGGCCAGAGCCAAAAGAAAAATGCCCCTATTTCTCTCATGCTAGTGTTTCTGAGGGATGGAAATATCTCCTTCCATGTGGAGTAAGTTCTATCATGCTCTATCAGGTCTGGTGATCACAGAAGACCAGGGCTGTGGGGCACCCTGGCTGTGGTGCACCCTGTGGGAGGTAGAGCCACTCACTTCCCTGGGCTCAGAGGAGAGTCCATAACTAGTATGGAGATGGTGGCAAGGAGCATTTTCCTAGGTTGCTTCTCTGCTGCATGAAGACTTCCAAACTTGTTCAGTGGCAAGTGTACCAGGTCACTGGTGAAGGTGGGTTTCCTGCTGGTTTAAATCAACTGCTCTAATGGGATGTGACAGGTGACAAGGTCTTAGAAGGACAGTTTCAGCTATGACATAGTCTGAGAAGCTGCTACTTCTCAGTTTCAGCACATTACACTATACACAGGCTTTGCACTTGCCAATACATGCATGGATGTGGCAGCATATGGCCAGAAAATGGACAAAAAAATAATATTCACAGGTAAAAATTGAAACAGAAATAGTTTGATACTGCAGATATATCCTGGAGAGAGCCTTTAGATGGAAGATGCTTTTCTTGTGTTTCCGCAGATTCCAGATGGAGGTGGAGATTTACACCAAGGATACTACGCTCCTCTGCCTCAGTTCATCCCACCAAGTCTTCTGCCAGGGATTCATTACATTCCACCTCCCCTTTCACTGAACGTGTTGGCTGAACCAATCAAGGAAGCACAGGGTAAGGGAGTATGAAATGAGCCCTGGGAGATCCAGTTTTAACCTGATTTCATGGTCTAAACACAGATGTGGAAGCCCCAAGAGACCCCAGTTCTAGCTAGTCCACAGACGCTCCCGGATCCCTGTGATAGGGGCAGGACTGAGATCCTTAAGTCCCAGGAGCGATTGCCAACTTGGGTAGCTCTGGGAAGGGCTCACTTAGGGGGAGCAGCCTGACATGCTCAGGCTCTCCAGCTGACAAGCACCTCAATCCTGTGCAGGCACTGCAGGCCCCAAGACTCGGAGCTATTCCAGAATATGAGCTGTTGATCTCAAAATGCAAATATTTTTCTAAATAGCCAGATTGCAGGACACGTTTTCAAAATTATTTGGCTCTCTTCCAATTTAGACAAAATGTTAAAAAAAAAAAAGAAAAAAAAAAAGAGGACTAACAGCATAAATAAGATGAAATTTCTTGCTCATCCGAAAATCCCACATTTTACTTGCTGTCAATGAAAGATTGACTTGTTTTATTGAATCTCACAGGATTTTAAATTTCCAGCATAGGTTAAGTCTTTGTGCCCCTCTCTTTTGGGGTCTCTTTTGTGTATTGTGCCTACTTGTGGTTATATGTATGTATACATATATATGTATATATATGTATGTAGACATACTTGTGGTTATATTTGCAAGTTCTTCATTTGGCTGCAGCTGGCTGTGACCACAAGAGGGTAGAGCTGCGCAGAGAATAAATCGCTGGCACTGGATGAGGGAATAGCCAGTTTTAGTTAAAATCCTTTCTGAAAAGGCAGGAAAATAAATGCAACTTCATTTCTTTTCTTGAACATGAGAATAAAAGATTGTAAATCTATATATGAAGCAGATTACAATAATCACCCAGGGAAAAATCAGATCTCTATATAAGAGGGAGGAGAAATACAGTATAATAATTCTCATTTGAAGTGAAAAGATGTTGATGGTGGTTATGTGGGACAAAATACAATTAGGGGTATTTTTTGGCCTGGTTTCTCAACAACATAAGGCTCACACAGTCTCATTTTCTGTTAATGTCAGTCCTCTCATAACTTTTCAACCCATTAGTTATTTTCAGCCAAACATATCTGTTGTGATCACAGGCCTACACAATATTTATCTGCAAGGGAAGCAGATGCCTCCCACACAACCATTTGTTTGCAGCCATGTCGTGGTGTTTGGCTGGCTGTCAGCTTGCACTCAATTCCTGACTGACGTGTGCGTACTTTGGCCAACAACCAAATGCCTGCCTGTCAAGCCAGCAGTGAGCACGTATCTCCAGAGCGGTTGGAGCATACCTGCTTCTTGTCTGGCTGGAAAGCCAAAGAAAAGTAAGTGGGAGATGTGGTGGATAAGGGGAATATGAAAAATGTAGCAGTGTGTGTGTGTACAGACATCACAGAAAGTAAGGCTACTTTAGGATACTCACAAAGGCATTGGGACTTCAATGCAGCATGTAGGAGATCCTGGTGAAATGACAGGGCTGCGTTTGAAGGGAAGAGAGGAAAACAAGGGCTGGCAGGCAAACCAGAAAGTACATGTGAGGATTAATGGGGTTTGTGGTTTGGAGAGGACAAAAGCGGCAGAGAACACATAGGGAGCTACAGCTATTCTGTTGGGAGTGTCTGGGAATGGGAAGGAACTGGGAGTAGCAGCCAAACATGAGAGACATGGAGAGAAGTAGTGGTATTGCGTGAAGAGAACACAGGAAATACAGTCCTGTATTGGTGAAGTTGTACTGGCCAAACAATTGTGAAACCAGGCAACTGGATAGAGAAGACAGGTCATAAGAGCACACACACACACCCCGCCCCCCCGCAATACCACTACCATTTTGCTTCAGAGTAGTAAGTAGAAATCCAACCGGCATTGTTATTAGACCAAATGGGCTTTTTTTAGAGTCAGATGAAATNCCCCCCAGAGAGCAAAATGCCATCTAATGATCTCAGCCCTTATTACACGCTGGGGAAATGACAACCCAGGCACAAAGCCATTGGAAACAATGCATCATGGATTGTGCTGTACAGAGAACAATCCAGTTTTCTTAGTACTACAGAGAAAGTACAGTTTAATTCCACTACATTGCATTTGTGCTCTGGGGTAAGCAGTAGTTTGGAACTATCACCTAGTGAGGGAGGATATTTCTGCGTGAGGTCATACACAAAATAATTGCCTACAAGCAGAAGATGCAGATGTAGAGGCAAGCTACAGTGAAATTACTAATTCTTTGATTCTGGTATTCAAGATGCTTGAAAAATAACATTTAATGCATAGGCATGTGTTAAGATTGCATCCTGTCTTTTTTCCCCAAGAAAGGAACTGAGTCAAACCCACAGTCAGTCTTGGAAAGATCCTTCCTCCAGAGTGACCTCTGGAATAGTGGTGAAATGGGCTGTCTTGCAATAGTGTTGCAGGAAAATAGATATAGTAAACTTTAGCAGGGGGCAACTGGTGAAATGTCTGTGATCTGTTCCCCAAAGGGAATCCAAGATGAAGATAAATAAAAAGTCCTGTTTGAGAAAGGTTTTCTAAGACTAGAAGTTGCTACCAGAAAGATTTGAGTCAACAGTTCACTGCAGTTGAATGACTGACGGCAGTAAGGTTACAACAGTGATGTGACGTATAGGCCATGTCATTACACAATCCATGACTAGTAACACTGTGGAAATTTGACAAAATAAACACAAAGTATGTCCAGCAGAAGAGCCAGTAGAGCATCTGAGGATGGAGCCGGTTGCAAATGGTTGGCCTTCTAAAAGAGCAAGCCACAGAAAAACAAACCAACCCCCAAGTTGCCTTGGTGAGGAAATGAGGAAGCTTTTCATTCAAATTGACAAGTAAATACTTTATAAAATGAAAATTCCTAGTTGGATTTGAAGCAGGGATTATTCAGTCTGTCACGGCCTTTGAGACTTCACAGGAGTGTTAAAAATGCATGGCATAGAATCACTGTGGTTAAGTGGGCAAAAATGCCTATTCCAGTGAAGCTTCAACACTTGCCATCTTGAAGCACTCTTGCTACATTTCTTTAAGCATGGCTGAAGCAATCAGCTGCTGTCTGAAGTGCAGGATGTCAGCTCGCAGAGCTGCAGCTCTTGATGTCAAGCACCTTTTAATTAACTGCACTGAAAAACACAAAATGTGATTGATACCGAGTATAACGCAAATGGAAATACAGGGTTTGGGGCTTGTGTCTTTGTGTTTAACTCTGACCTTTTTCTACTCCTAATTTGTGTTTCAGCTACTGAAGCTGACAGTCAGGATTCAGGGGCCGTTCATGAACCTGGCCAAGCATCTTCTTCCCCAGAAGAAACAAGGAAAGATGAAGAATGTAGAATGTATTCTAAAGAATAAATGGGCTGGAGAAGAGTGGAGTAGCAGGCAGTGCTATTGAGAGTGTTAGTTAACATGAGGGTAGAGTGACAGTCACTGAGCAGTCACAACCATTAGAAGAAGGGGGTTAGTCCCCTGCCTCACTTTTATGATCATGTTAGAGCTACCAGGCTCACAGCTCTGCCTCCCTACCACTGTAAAGCCCTTGTTCTTAGAAAAGGTTTTCCAGAGCCATGGTAAATCGCTTCCCTCTTAAGCAGGTGGAAGCAGCAAATTATTATGACTCTGAATTTGTTTCCTTTGCTGAGGTTGGATGGCTCCCTGACTTTGAAATAAGGTCTCTGGAACATATACATTCCATAGCCTTCTCCTGTTCATGACAGTAGTCAAAATGTGTTGTTTGTGTATCAATTTGCTGTAAAGAAAAGCTGGTTCTGAATATTATGGAAGAGTTAAGTGATGTAGAGCCTGAAGACAGTCTGGGTTCCTGATTTACTTGGCTGCCTAGGAACATGATTAACTGGATTCAGCAGGGTATGGCAATACTGGGTGCTTGTCAAGAACGACATGGGAGGAATTTGCAGCAAGCTATGGTGCAGGCTGAAATCCAGTGCCTCTGCATTGCTTTTTGGGTGAGCCACCTTTAAAGCACCTTCTGTCCAGGTTGGGGACAGACTGATTTCAAACACAGGCTTCAGCATTTTGAATGTACTTGATGTTTTATACAGAATTTCAATGTTGTTTAACTTGGTACAGCTGAAACGAAACCGGTATTTGTTTCTAAAGGGCTCATATAGACAGCTTTATACATGCATATTTGAAGCGTGCTGTGGTGTGTTAAAGGTGTGGAGAGATTGCCTAGGAAACTAATACGAAACACCATTTAGGAAAATAATTAGTCAAATTGGTATCATAATGTTTAATTAACAATGAAAAGTATACTGCTCTACAGTTTTGCCTAGAGGAACCGGTTTTGTATTAAGTAGATCAGTTGTTAATGTTTGAATAATCAGGGGGGACTTTGTACAATTAAAAGAAGATACATTAAACTGTTGGTGTGGTTTTGATGATTTGAGGCTCGCATATCTACACATGAGTTTCTAACCGAATGTCAGACGTTGCCCTGACCAGCTCTATGTATCGAACTTGTCTGGAGAGAGATCTAGGCTTCGGTATTTTAATTCTACAGCTTTTCACTGCTGTTGTAGTGGTGAGCACAGTAAAATAAACTCTTTTCTGCTGCTTGTACTAGTAAGCCCTTGCTCAAGATGTAAGGTAATTGTACTAAGCTTCTCAGTTATTTCTTTCAATGCAGTTGATGATCTGCTGGAATGCTTTCTGGCACTTGGCATTTTGGGTCAAAAGTAAAGTGGCAAACTGAGACCTGCCAAGAGGAAAAACTGAAACCCACCTGTATCTATAGCAAATAATCTGATGTACAAATTGTTATATACTAGATTTGCAATAGGAGTGCTTCTCCCAGGAGAGCCCCAAACCTGCTGTTAAAACTGCTGTCTGCTTGGGAAACTGTATACTTCCTTAAGGTGTCTGGAAAGAGCAGAGCTCTTCTCAAATAAAATCATCTACAAATAGAAATACCAGCAGCACCCACAAAGCAGGGTCCTCTGTGTAGACAGGGTTGGTTTTCTACATATATAATACAATGATTTAAGGCAATAGTAAGGTATGAGATGCACGGTTGAATAGTCTCCTTCCCAGATATTTTTCTGAAGTCATATTCAGTGTTAAATTACTCCTTAAATCTCAAAGGAGTTGGACTTCAGGCCATTTCACTGACTGTAACCCACAGCCATTGTTGATACACTGCATATACAGTTCTACTTTCTCTCTGTTGCTTCCAGATTGCCAAGCCAAACTCCTTGTTTTCCTTTTCCTCCATCTTTTTGAATTATCAGTGAGTGAACTAAAGCCTTTATTTTGGCTGTTTGAATTCAACATGGCACTCCAGTAGGATCTCTGTCACTGCAGTGCTGCAGACCAGTGCTCATCTCCAGAGGGATATAGTGAGTTCTTAGAAAGGTCACTAAACGAAGAGATGAAGGAGTTGCCTTACAATGGGAGTCCCAAAATAGTCTTCAGTTTGGAGATCCTTGCACCTGTCTTTGAATGGAAAAGTAATGACTTGGTAAGAGTCCGCAGTTAACAGGAAGAATTATCTTACATGGATAATTCAAGGTTCCATTCTCCCATTTTATGCTCAGTTTGTCCTTTTTAACCAAGGAAAAAGTGTTCCTTGGTGACTGGTACTGTCATATTGTACACTTAAGAACTTCAAAGTGAATATTTTTAATTCCAAACTTTGTGCCAACCAATGTTTCCAATAATTAAACTCTTCTGACTCCATTTATTTAAATAAATGACTTTGGGATAATTAAATCAATTTGGACTGAAATGGAATTATGTGGATTACACAAGTCACTCAGAGGTTGGTTCCAGCCTAAATCATCCCAGAATTTTATTGTTTTTTATTAAAGCCTTAATTACATAGACTTTTGGTCAAATTTATAAAATTTGGGAAGAAAAATGAAAGTTAGCTCCAATAACTGCTTCTGAACTCTTTCTGCATGCGAGGTGCCGCTGACTGCAGGAGGAATTCAGCACATAGCATCTGTCATCATTGTTATTTTCTGATTCCTGAGGATTGACTCCCCTGCTAAACAGATCCAAACTTCTGAAGATGTGATTGCTGACACTTCGGTCAATCCTCTGTCCTCACTTCATGCCCTTAGGTCACCACAGAGCAATAGGCTTTGTTTGTATCCTGAAGGGGAAACCCTGAAATAAGGAAGTGGTTTTTCAATGTTTCCTCACACCGCTAATTTCATTACTTCTAGTGGAATTACTTGCGAGGGTAGAGTTGACAGCGTTGGATAGGTATGCAAGTGTAGGATCCAAGTTTTATCCAGAGGTGTCTGTGACACTTTCCAAAGCTTCAGATTGTTGTAAATGTGCATTTTCTGCAGGAGCTTTGGAAAAGAGAAAACAAACCCAAGGGATTCTAGAAGGATCACGTAATCTGTCCATTCTGCAAACATATGTGAGGTTCATTTGTCATCGCCTTGCAGCAGACTTCTAGATGTTAACACTCCTATGCTATCAGCTTCTACATCTGGATTGAAGCAGGTTTTCATATTATAACACTCCAGGTCTTTTCTTTTTCTTCTTTGAGTTAGATGCATCCAGTTGGAAACCACTGAATCCACCACAAGACTTATGGCTGGTTTTTCCACATCAATGAGTAATTAATTTTGAACAGCAGTCCAAAGAAATGCTTAATTCCTACCAATAAAGTCAGGTTGCTGCAAACCAAATTATCCCTCCCCTTAAGAAAAAATAATTGTCCTGACATTAAAATTCTTTATGATGTGAAACATACCTATTTTGGAACAGTGGAAACATTAATTAAATCATTCTTATGGGCAAGTGGGCCTGGTTTTCCTATTTTTTGCCCAGTATTTTACTACTGCAACATTAGCATTAGTCACAAAGTTATGTCTCTGCTTTGCTTGCCAGAATGTACAGGAGAAATCCAACTGTAAAGAAAGACTTTGTGGAATTTATTCTTGAAATCAGAGTGTCACCACATGTTTTAGCCTAGGCCAGGCCATTGAGAGAGCTCCAGATCCACCACAGATGACCAGGCAGTGATGTGCTGGTTCACTCACCCACTGTACCCTTCCAGGTATGTCTTATACATGACCAAAGCATGAAGAGCCTAGGTGAGAACACTTCTGAAAAAACACCCACTAAAACTACCAGGCTTATTTTGGTATTTCTTCTTGTAGAGTAAGTAACATTTTCCTCTTGTTTCCCCTTGCTGGCCCTTCCCACTGGCTCTTTGGATACCACCCTCAGCTTTGTAAGCAACATAGCCAGCAACCTACTGACTACATCGGGTGATCCCCTATGGCTCTAATGATGGGCCAGTTGTGATCTCCCACCATTTTCATTTTTCTGCTATGTACCTGTCTTCAGTGGAGGCATTTCTGGTTTCATACACTAATTATTGTCAGGGGGTTGTAGTTTTAATGGTACAGTCTACTCCAAAGTGTCCAGGCCACATAAGTTAAAGCGAATACAGAACACTTCCTTCTACAAAACATGGTTTAAATAAGTCATATGCATAGTTTCCTGGGAGCACCTTCCTAATTTTCCATGACAGGTTGTTTCCCATTAAGAAATTAGTTCTTTTCATCAAGATGCAAATCAACTGTTTCTTGTGCTCTTCCAACAGTAAATATAAATTTACAGCTAAGCAGTTCAAATCTCATGGACCTGCAGATAGTTTTTTACAGTCTCATGCACTGTCTCACACAGAATAGTTAGGGTTGGAAAGGACCTTAAGGTCATCTAGTTCCAACCCCCCTGCCACGGTGAAATAGTTCTTCTTGTTGTTCCCCAGTCCCAGGATTACAGATCTGCTTTAAATCTCTCTAACTTTGGCCATCTTCCTGCCTCTCTTTCCAAGGCATATACAAGGCCAGTAATCCCATTCCCCTAAAGCTGTAGAGAGATCTGCAGATACCACACCTGCATGGTTAATGTTCCTTACTGACCCAGTCTGCACCTGTATTTTGTTCTTCCTCAAAATACACTGTTTTTCACGGCTGGAGCAATGACGGCATACAAATGAATCAGAGAAACAAAGCTAAAAGGAAAAGAAAAGAGAAAAGAAAAAAAAGAGAAATAATAAAATACTTTTCATCTAAAGAAGCAAAACATACTCAAAAGAATATCCTATAGGAAGATGAAAATCATAACCTGCATTTATGTTTCCTTGTAGGGCTGGGAGCAACCTGCAGAGGAGAAAGCCACCTCTCCATCACAGAGAGTGATCACCACCACCAGGAATGGTCCAGTGGCTGTATCCACACAGTAAGAGACACCACACTACTTTGCTCCTGAAGACCAAGGCGCTACCAACACACTTCAGCGACTGTGTACTTCACAGGCTGTAAAGAAAGAAGGTGTCACTGCACCCTTTCCCACAACAACAGGCACAACACGGTCCCATGGTTCCAACCTGTGGTAAGAGGGTTGGGACACTACAGCCACCCTTCCTATTGCCTCCAGCTCCCCTCAGCCCAGGGTCCATACCAAAGCAATCTCTTATCCTGCCCCTGAAGCACTATTAGAGCACTAGCCTATGAGAGGGGGAACCAGCCATCTCTACCTGAAGACATCCCGCTTCATAGAATCAAAGAATCACAGAATAGTTAGGGTTGGAAAGGACCTTAAGATCATCCAGTTCCAACACCCCTGCCATAAGCAGGGACACCTCACACTAAACCATATCCCCCAAGGCTTCATCCAACCTGGCTTTGAACACTGCCAGGGATGGAGCACTCACAACCTCCCTGGGCAACCCATTCCAGTGCCTCACCACCCTCACAGCAAAGAATTTCTTCCTTAGATCCAATCTAAACCTCCCCTGTTTCAGTTTGAACCCATTACCACTTGTCCTGTCACTACAGTCCCTAATGAAGAGTCCCTCACCAGCATCCCTATAGGCCCCCTTTAGTTACTGGAAGGCTGCTAGGAGGTCTCCACGCAGCCTTCTCTTCCCCAGGCTGAACAGCCCCAACTCTCTCAGCCTGTCTTCGTATGGGAGATGCTCCAGTCCCTGATCATCCTCGTGGCCTCCTCTGGACTTGTTCCAACAGCTCCACACCCTTCCCTCACAGTAGCCTGTACTCACCACGGGTTAAGGGAGACGAGCAGGGCCAGCCCTTCTAATGAGCAGGGCGGGGCCGTCCCTTCGTTAATGGGCGCTAATGAACTGCGCTCGGCCGACCGCGTGTCGCTGTCTCCTGAAGTCTAACGGCCGTTGCGGAGCCGTTGGGCGGCGGCGGCGGCGCTGAGGTGGCCCCAAGGCCGTTAGTGTGGGGCGGGCGCTGAGTGCGGCCGGTGAGTGTTGGGCCCTGTGGGCGCGATAAATGTCTGCTTGCTTCAACAGATCAAACACCATCGGTTTGAGGTCACGGCTGCCGTGTAGTTTTATGCTGCAGTAGCTGCACATGATGTGGAATTCCTCAGCGTCTTGCAAGTGTGGAGGGACAGAGTGCAAATGATGGCTTTGTGGTGGGGCTGGGCTGCTGATCTGATTTGCACTTGTGATGCATGTGCCTTGACTACAGCCACAGTAGTGCAAAAGGGGAAACATGCCATGAAGAAGGTGGTCCTCTGGTGGGTATGTTCGTTCACTGGTGCAGAGCCTACAGCTACTGCCCCAACAGGGTCCTAAGGGAAATGCTGAGCTGTGCTGACAGGGTAGCAGTGACAGGATGGTAGTTACAGCTCTTGGACAGCCAGACTTGCTAGCAGGTTGGTCACATCAGACATTTGTGTGTAGAGCTAAACTTAGGTGTGTAACTTTTGTCAGTTACTTTATCTAAGTCACTGTTAACATGGAAGTGACAAGTTGACGTTATAAGGTGTCTGACTGCTTGCATAGTGAGTAATTACTTCATTTTAAACCCAAGTTTTGGAAGGCATGTATGGCATTGTCTTTCATCAAGCCTGTTACACGTTACCAGTACTTGTTGCTTTACGTTTGAGACCCATTTAAAAATTTCTTGCTTTGAGAATATTTGTATCATCTGAAAAGTGTAAAAGAAAAAAGCCTGTAGCTTAAAAACAGGAAAGGGAAACATTTAAGACTTAAGCCAAAATACCTTCATGTTTAAAGCAATTCAACACAGTTACTTGTGGCTTTGGATTCCTTGGACTTAAAACTGAGCTTCAAGGGATGTTGAGCCCTAATGTTAGCCCAGTGAGACTTGTGCTTACTCATGTTGAACTTCTTCAGTCTAAGAAAGATTCAGGGTCAAACGAAATCTGACTCTTCCAGGCCAGTTTATGTCTTTACAGTGTTTCTAGCTGCCTAAACTAATTCGATTTGTTTACACCAGTTTCCAAGCTCAGAAGTGAAACTTCAGAAGACAACAGTTAAGCAATGGAACAGATGACCAAGAGGGTGGTGTGAATTTTCCATTACTAAGTCTAAAACAACTAAGCATGTTTCTCTAGAAGAAACACAGGTGGGTGTGTTGAAGAAATACAAGTGGAATGTGGTCTGTCTCATGAAATAGATAGTTCAGAAGGTAGTGACTGCTTTTGGTGTCATGGACTGGAGCTTGGGAGCAGACTTGCTATTTAGGGTAGGCAACTCTTGATCTGCCTCTGAAAGGACCCAATGCTATAAGAAGGGGAACTATAAAACAGACAGTAATGTGCTGTAAAGACTGTTCATTTGTTTCAGTACAGCAGACAGTGGTACTCATTCCCTCTAGGGTGTGTTCAGTGGTGGCTGGTGCAGTTTAACATATCCTGTGGTATCTTCAGTTTAAGACCCTGCTTTTGAGAGCCTCTTTGCATGAGAGTTACATATATTTATGTAGTAATACAAAGAAATAAACTTCTTTATGTCACTGTAGGGAAAAGATCGGTCAAAGATATTTTTATACTAAGCTTCTAGCTTTCCCCCTCTAAGCTCAAGCCTGTCAAATTGAGTAGTGATTACTGCAGTGTTTGAATCACACAGCTTTTAAGTAGAGGTTAAGTAAGCTAGCTTTTAGTGGATGATTCATGAGGCAGGGTGGTGTAGTAGGTGAACTGGAGTTGGGAAGGTTTTGTTCAATACCTGACCTTAGGCCTACTGAGTAAGATCAGGCAGTTAATTCTCTTCTTATCCTGGTTTTGTCAGATCAGTGATTTTAGAGACTTTTCTTGGACTTGAAGTACATGCAGCAAAATGATGTCTAAGCTGTTAAAAATGTATGATGTAAACTTGTGGAAGTACAGCCTGTATACAGATCTGGTTTGCATGGTGTCTTGTGCTCCTGTTTTAGAGCAGTAGATTATTATTACAGCGATTCTAAAAGTCTTTTTTTATTATCATTCCTAGGCTATAAACCTCCCTCCCTGCAAAATGGCATTCTGTTCTCAAGCTTGAGTGAGAGAATGAGGAAAGGAGAAACCCTAGCAGATAAAGAGCTAGAATGTATCGCAACGGAGTGGGATGTCCAGCAGGGAGAGCTAGAGGAAATGGCACTAGCTCAGAGCCTACAAAGACAATAGGAACCTTGTAGGAGTCACACAGTTCACTTTTCAACTTAATGTATTTCAAGCTGATTTTCTACATTTTTGTCATCTTCAGCAACATTCAAGAGTTCTAGAATACTGACTTTGCATAAAACACAAGACTTTCTCCTCTCAAATATACATGCCTTTGCATCTGACTGAGAGCCACAGTTTAGACAAATTTAAGAAAGCAGAAACCTGCAATGAAAATGACTGTGGCTGGAGAGCTAGCCTTTCATCCTGTGAGTTTGGCTCCTTTTAGAGGCATACACAGAGACAACCAAAATCCAGGCTAGCCCTGAAAAATACAAAGAAAACCACATTGAATTACGATCAGAATGCAGAACCTTACAAGATTACTGTTCCAGGGAAGAAATGCAACACGTGATCCGGAATGCAAAACTGTAAGTACCTCTGTCAAAAGATAGAGTATGGTATCTACTTAGCCTAATTAATCAGTGTTATTCTGAGTTGAAAATTCCAAAAAAGAATGTATCATTTTCCTTAGAATACTCGTTAAAAGCATGAAAGATATGCAGGATGACGTTGAGGGGCAGTTTCTCAGTAGGAGCAGGACTGAGTCGCTGTTGGGAGAATGCATGTAGAACTGATGGTATTCAGAAGTATCTGAATTGTGAGCTACATGTTACATGATAAGCCATTGAATTACAGCAGGGCAGCTTGCTTTGTTGGATCAACCCAAGCAGCAGGTTGAATCTAAGTCATTACATTTTGAGGCTGCCTCAGGTGTTTTGGTTAAAGTGAGCTGCTGTATGTGGGATTGGTTCTCTTACTCTCTCATGTGTTTTCCTTAACTTGGAGTCTGAACATAACATTAATCACTTACCATCAAAGCAAGACTTTCAATGGAATTCCTTTCTCTGACAGTAACAAAGATTGAAACTACAGCCTCAATATACTGCAAAGTTTCAGCAAGTAGAATAATCAGGTTGTTTTGAGAGGGGATGATGTGTAGGTTGAGAGTGACTAGTGATAGAATTGTTCAGCCTGAGCCAGACTGACCTCTTTCTCTAGCGAATTTCTAGATCATCCGAGTTAGTTTTGTCTTTTCAGCACAGGAGTGCTGTATCCTCGGATAATACTAGTGTGTGAGTTAGGTACTGCTTATGTTAACAGTCAAACTCACATTGGAGAGGCTGATTTTAGTGTCCTGACTGGGAAAACAAGATCTTTTTCCAATAGGTGGTTCATTTTTCTTGTGTGTGTGAGCAGCATCAAGTAGCCAGTTTTATTTGCTATTTTAGAACACTGCCCATTGAACTGACCTATTGTATATTTAACAGGTTGCAAAAAAATTTATCAGAAAAAGCATAATTTTTAGGCTATCTTTCTATTCCTTGTTAAGGAGCATTTTACAAGATATAAATAGGTAAAGTGCAGTGTACTGAATAATAAGTGAGAAGTAAAATAAAATGGCTTTCATTTAAAATAAAAATACTCATTTTAGTCAGTTTTTCATGAATGGTTTGATGCTTGCAGAAGCCCTGGTGCTTATTAATTATATTATTTTTTCTGGACCTTAATTTAAACATGAAGTCAGAGCTCCATGAGCTTCAGAAACTTTTCTGTGTAACTAGTGAATTAAGTGCTGAAGTATAGAAAGAATAAGCATATGCTTTCTCTTGACAATGACAGTGAACAAAATGACAATGGAAATGTCAATTTTGTTGTGCAGTCACTTAGCCATTGAAATAGGCTTTCAAAGAGGGTTCTTTGCCTTTTCTGCGGTGATCAAACTGAAGTTGGTATCTCTGTAACAATCTGGATATTTGAATGCAAATCTTGGTCTAAGCTAGAGAAGGATACTTCTGCTGTAGCAATATGTCTCTTTGTGTTCAAAAGTAACAACCTGTAGCTAAAGGAAGTAAATTCAGAGCTCGAATATGTAGTTTATAAATTGCTGTCCTTCAGTGCGAAAGCTAGCAAAGGGAGGGCGGGTGTCTTAATGGAGAACAGCTACAAATGTGGCTGGATAAGTAGGATGGAGCAATTCTCAGCCTGGCTGGAGTCCTGCCTGCTTCCGCTGAGCTGTGCCAAAGTGTCCACAGCTCCTATCTACAACAGCCTGGGTCCCAGTCAGGCTGTACATAGGTGCTGTCAGAAGTGTGGGACTTCTGGTGGCCTCAGCTGCCACGGCAGCTTTCATTTCCCCACTTAGAGGAGGTGGTGGCAGCACTAAACCACTGTGGGGACTGGGGCTGGAGCAGCTATGAGGAGCTAGAGGAAGCCTGTCCCTGTGTCCAAGGGAAGAGGGCACAGGATAATGATCTATGGTTCTGTTAAGTGCATTCACAAGTTTGGCATTTAACCTGTTTGAGTGCAGAGTCAGTCGTTTAATTTTGCTTTTTCTTTCATCTTATTTGAATGTGATGAAACTTGAAGACACCTATGGGCCCCTTCAGGAGGGAGTGTACAGAAATACTACTGATGTATACCTCAGCACTCTTCCCCTCCCCTACGCTTCTCTTACACATTCATGTTGCTTATTCCCTTAAGCTGGTGAGGACTTGACAGTTTAATGAGCCTGACAAAAATTCCACAGTTACATTAAAAAGTCAATTTCTTCACTAATGAATCACAAAACCCTCTGCCATTTCTCTGAAAGGGCTTTTCTTAACTAAAGGAAATGTTTAACACAGATTTCCCAAATGCAGAGACACAGAAACTTGGCAGTGACTGGAACCAAAAAGACAGATCTACTGGTATAAAGAAAGTGGTTTTGTTGCTATATACTCTTACTTTCAATTTCAGATGTTTGTCCATTATGTGCCTTAAACACTCTGGAGTATTGTCAGGTTTTCCAGCATTGTTGAACTGAGTTAAAATGTAATCGACTTAAAACAAATAGAACAAAACACTCATCTAATAAATGTCAGTTCCATGCTGACTGGAAAGAAAACACTGTGTTCCTGCCCTATGACCCTAGTGCTTGTGTTAAAGCACAAAGTCTCCAATCATACAAATGGAACATAAACCCTTTCACTATTCACTTCTTTCTCTATGTAACTAGGAGTGGTAGTGTGAGCAATATAAGAAGTAGGCTTTTTATTTGTGTAAAATTTCATAGTGCATCTCACTGAGTAGCCTTATAAAGGCTCAGCTGAAGGTAAGACTGATGAGCACCATGGAGCAGATCGTATAGAGTCACTGATGTTAAAGGTTGATCTGGACTGAGCTGCCTAAGGGCATGTCTGTGTGGAGCATGGGCAGACATCTCCTTGCTGATGATGCCAAGAACTACAGTTCATGAGTTGATAGAAGTCTGCCTGCCTTGGTGCAGACATCAGATTCTGTGGAGCACACCTGAGCTTATACAATGCTGGCAGCAGTCATATTCCTTATAGATACCCAGGAAGATGGTGGCCATGATAACAACACTGTGGTAGATAAGCCATGTTTGGCATTGCTGTGGGAGATCTAGGACATCCCCTCCCTTACAGGGAATTTTGCACTCTGCAATATGCTGGCATGGCCTTAATGACTGGGATGGGCAATGCCTGTTCTTAACTCTTGTTTCTTCTTTGTGAGTGTATCTGAGTAAGCATTCATGCTCTGTTTAGTTAAAGTGGACTTTTGGAGACCAGGTGGTTGCAAAGAAATCCAGAAAGGCTGACACTGTATTTAAGCATTTCAGTTGCATACTGATGAGTAGAAGATGAATGCCCAGAGTTGTAAGCAGGAATTTGACAAATTAAACTGTTAGTGTGAGTATCTTATGTTCTTGGGTTTAACCTCCCTCTCCAAAATCCTTAGTGGTCGAGTTGTAGTGGCAGGCAAGTTGCTTTGCCTTCTTGCTGTCAGGGAGGAATGTGTTGGTATTGTAGATATCTCACCGAGTGCTTTTCAGTTTTCCTTTCAATGTAACTCATTGCTTCCACGCAAACCCTAATGGCTTTTGCTTGTGCAGATTGCCTTGTTGTGTGCTTTCTCCTGTGCTTTGCACTTTCTATTTGGACAATAAAAGGACCAAAGGGAAAACAGTGTTTCTTTATGTTACAAGTACAGCAGCCTCACATGTCAATATTTCTTTTCCCCCTATGCACTCTGACTCAGTTTATTTTTTTAAACACTTTGGCTTCTTTTGAGGAGATTTTAGTTCCAGAGCAAACCAGTTTGCACAATGTGCGCAGCTTCATGTTGCACTGGACTGATGGCATTTGTTATGTCTACCAGCTGATAGAGTTCTCTGAAAATATTTAGCCTGTAATGTAACCCTCCCTGCTCTTCTGTTTTCAGTGCAAACATGCAATTAATCACCCCAGTTGTTCCAATTACCTAAAAGCCCAAGTGATTATGATTAAAAAACCCCCAAAGATAGTGATGGCACAGTGTGGCTGTAGGACTGAGGTGAACCTTCAGCACTGCCTGGTAATCTTCCACTGATTCTTTTATGTCTGGGGAGATGTCCTGAATGTAGCTTGATGCACATCCCTGGAGTCAAATAATCCAACCTGGGTGCTGCCCATGTCTTTCAGGCAGTCATTGCATGCTGCCTTCCAAAATGTTACCAGATGCAAGGAGCAGGGAGTTGGACTCATGGTCTTTATGGGTCCCTTACAACCTGAGATAGTTTATGCTTCTGTCTGGCACTACCAGAAAGTGTTATCTGACAAATAGTTGCATAAGAGAGAATTGAGGAAATAAGCACATATGCCCATAGAAAATGATCTCTTAAGTAATATTAGAGCTGTCGTTTGCATCAACAAGATCAGCATCATTTAGAGGTCAGGTATATATAAATCATCCTAATTCCTGAAAATATCTAAAACCAAAATTCTGTTTCTGTTCTCTATAAATCAAAACCAGTGTGGATTTTGTCCCCTTCAAATAATTCTCCTGCTAGAGCTTGAGTCTGTAATAGGTTTCACTTGTTTGGCACATCCTCAGGCCCAGTTAAATGCTTCTAAAATTAATGCCCAAACACAAACCTGCAAGCAGTGAGCCCAGTGGATGTGCCAGGGAAAGCTTTGCACTTGCAACACTTCTGAAACTCTCTGCAATGGCTCTGCCCAGCTTTGGGGAGAATAAAGTCAACCATGGTCTGAATTTCTCCTGTTTTGAAGGAAATGGCATTTTAATCTTCCAGAAAAGTGCAAGCCACATGCTTTTATTTTGCTACTGGGAGGCTATTTGAGGAGTTTACAATATTCTCTTAAGAAATAGAAATGTTTTGTTTATGTATGTGTACATGTACATACAATATTTGTGTGTACATGCAGATACACATATGAGGATGTAATTCTTCTCTGATACTGGCATTACAACACTGGTTTATCTTTTGTAAGTCTGGGTCACTCCTGAATTACATTCTGTGCATGCAGATGGAGTTTGGACTACAGCATGGCTCTGAAATGCTGTTTTCTAATATGATTAGTGAGTCTGTGTCCACATGTGGGTTTGTCTGGGAGAAGGGAATGGGACTGAGGAGGTGATATCCTGACTTCTGATCCCTGCAACATCCATAGGAATTTCTGGCTTGTCCTTGCCGCTCTTCCCCAAGCACTGGGAGCTGGGGAGCTCCTGGGCCACTCTTCCTCTCTGAGGCTTGAGGCTAACCCAGAGAGAGAACAGAGGTAGCCAACACAACTGAGGTGTTTCCATGCTAGAGGGATTAAGCTGATGAGGACATCTGAGTCCTCAAAAAGATGTGGGAATGGACTTAACAGAGGTTTACAGAATCCTAATCACCAGGGAGCCAGCAAATGCAAAATAAGCTCTGTAGCAAAAAGTAAGGAGACCCCAGGGTACACACTGTTAGGTGGCAGAATGCTGTCAAGACCCTAAAGAGTAAATTATTTCAATAGGAATTCGAGCAAATCATGAGGAGAGACCCAAGAGGGCTGTTACACACCACTATCCAAGGAAGGAGAACAGGGTATCAAATAGGAGGTTTAACTGATGCAACCCCAGCCTTAATGCTGACAGTACTTATCCGTGGCATGATGATTCCTTGAAAATCTGCTGAGCAAGTATAGGCTGGCTGTTGACCTCTGTAATATCAATAGTTTAAAGAGGCTGGTGCAAGTCAGAGGGTACAATAATCTTTATGTACAGGTTTTTCTTTGCTTGAACTCTAAAGCAGTTTCCTATCACTTCCTGTCTAAGCTGACTGTACACGGCTTGACAGAAAAAAGAGTTAATCATATCATTACAGATATAGGCATGTATATTTATGGGGAAAATTACTATGCCACCCTGTTAAGTAAATATTTACAAAGCTCTGTAGCCTAAAAAATGCTAAGAAGGACAAAACAAGTGTCAGTTAATTCTGTAGACTTTGGATCAGATTTCAGCCACAGCCAGTGCCAATTATAAAACTGAATGGAGTGACACAGTATATTAAAGAACATATAATTTGTCAGACAGTGTCAACATTGCTGCCATTTTACATTTCTTGAGGTAGCACTTTTGAGCCAAGTGTCTCAAAATCTCATTTAGCATGTCAAAAAGTGCTTTCATTGTTAATTCTCTGCATTTGGGAGAAACAGGCCTTGTGATAGACAGCTTTTGACAATCATAGCTGGGCTAAAGTCTTGCAATGGTGGGATTTAGATTGTTGCAAGTATACAGGATCTGAAGCCAGCCTGCTAGAAAAAGCTGTTCACTGCAGCTGCCTTCCTGACTGAAATAGCATTTACTTGGAATAGTTTGTTGGTATCTTCACACTCTGACCTGCTGTATTCATCACTTAATCTTTAAAAAAATCCACGAATCACAACAAAATGGGCAGAAATTTACATTTTTCTAAGAGCAGACATGAAAAGACAAACTAAAATTATTCTTTATTTGGTGGCTACTAGAATTGGAGTCTGAACGCATCCTAAGTATTTGGTTTATGCCACTTCTCTGCCCCACATCCAAATAGCTGAGACACTTGTAGCATGAAGTATGAGAAGGCAAAGTAGTTTGATACCTGATGTGGCTTTGTTACCTGAAGCTGGAGAGCTCTGCAATATTGTGGGAGTAAAGCTGCTGAGGTCTCTCTTATTCTTATATAGAGGATGCTTAGAGGCTGAAATCAGCTCCACAGCTTCAGTGATGGCCAGCACTAGGATGAAATGGCAAACATGGGCTGTACACTGAGGATACAGCACACTCCTCCAGGCACTCAGTATGGGATGGTGTTTCCTTCCTGGAAAAGTTGGGATTTTGTATTTTTGGCATAATATTTGAGACTTCATAATGTGAGACCCATATCCAACAAAACCCATTGCCCTCAGGGAAACAGAAGTAGTGGGAGTGCTGCCAAATGGATGTACCCAGGAACTGGGGCTGGACCCAAGTGTCTGCACAGTTGGATTTCTCCTGTAAGCTCTGGGCCACTCCAGCTGGTCTTATGATGCTGACCTATGTCATATGGCAGTCCCAGCATCCTCAGGTAGGAGCAAAGTGGCTTAGTTGAACTCAGAGAAGCTTGTGCTTCCTTTTGTTCTTCAACTCCTTTAAAATCTTGGCCTGCTCCAGTGTTATGTGCTGCCACCTCTGTTTCCCCACTGCCTTGTATTTTGGTTCCCTTGCATCTGTGAGAACACGTCAGCTGCCATCAGTGAGTACCAGTGTAGCTTCAGCTCTACTCGTGCTTGTCCATTACATATGCTCGTACTCCTGCCTCCTTTAATTCACCATATTGCAATATGATTTCAAGAACTCAAAATATGTTCTTCCCACATAAGCTTAATGAAATTGGATACTTTTTCAATTAAAAAGATAAAGTTGTTTTGGCTGCAGTAAAATTTAAGAACAATGTTTTACAATGAGGGAGAGATGTATGACATGCATGACTTCTCGTAGTACACTGTTGTTACACAACTTATTACGGGATCTAAAAGCCCATTCTGGGCTAAGCCTGATTGCTGTGTTGCCCCTATATAATATTTTATAAATTCCCATAAAAGAAAGAAACACTAAGACTAAATTAATGTGTTTAAGTAGTAGGACTTCGACTGCCAATGAGGAATAGGACTCAGAGTACTACCAGAAGATTACATTCTAAAATATTATTTTACATGCTGTCCTAACTCAAGGCTTATTTTAAGAACGAGCTTTAGACAGCACAAGTAAATTCACATGACTATCTGCATAAGGCTGGATATATTTTGTGATGATGGTTTACATTACCATCATCTTTTCAGCACCTTTCAATGCTGTGAAAGCAAGCTTTCTTTGCTGCTTTTCAGTGCAGTGAGCCTGGCAGACTGAAATATCAACCACACTTCCTAGGAGGATTTTACAACTAGCTGTAAGTGTAATCAGTATTAGAAAGCTTTGGGCCTAAATTCTGCCACCTATGTGTACTGACCATGCAAGTTATTCCACTGAAGCGAGCAGGCTCTTTGCATAAAATAGCTTTGTAAGCCATGGCATGGAATTCTTTAAGCTGTTATTCTGACTGTAGCTTGTGCTCTCATATCTGCTCCAAGTAGAAAGATAGTTAAAAATTCAGACAAAAGAAAGAGCCTCATAACTTGCATTAACTTTTATTTCATCTTTGAAACTTTTTAACAACCTGCGAAATGACAGTAAGCAGGAGTCTTCTTGACATGTGCTCTTTGAAATTACAACTGAATGTGGGTCTTTGGCTTAAGGAATTTTTACTGTGGTTTCATTACTTTTTTAATTACTCTGTTACTTTGCTGCTTTGCTGAAAGGAAAAAGCTGGTTCTAGTCAAAACACCGTAATTAAATGTTCTGTAATGCAAACTGTTGCATAGTGGGAAGACCTGGCAAGGAGTAAGACACTTCACAGCTTAATGATTGTGCTTGCGTGCCTGCTTGTGTAACAACTGTACCCAGTCACTGAGCGAGCTTGGATATTGAATTCACTGAAGATGCTGAAGTTTCTTTGAGCTTCTGACTTCATCTATATCACCGTGTAGCCTCTATGCAAATTCTTCACATGTGCCCAGCTCTCCATCAGGCACAGTGAAAAACCAATGTCCACCCCCAAAAACCCAAACCCTTTCAGGTGTTCAAAAGTGGAGTTAGCTGTGGGATATTGGAGGCAAAGCAATTGTATCACTCACTGTTGTTAAGTATTGTGAAGAAATTTGGAAGCCTGAAAAGGGAGGTTTTTTTCCTCATTTGTCCAGGAGCATATCCACAAGGCACTTATGTATCCTTATAATGAATTACTATCTGTGTTACAGTAGTGTGCAGTGAGAGCAAATTCAAAACCCAGTTAAGCCACAGCTGCCAAACCAGCATCCTTTTGCTCTGAAAGATATATAGACAAAATTAACAAAACCAGCAGAGGACTGAAGAAAGGAACTGAGCTAGACACAAATGGGAATCAGAGCTGGTAGATACAAAAAATACTTAAATACTTTTAAAAATACCATATATATCCAAAGAAACATGCTCAGGCTGGACTCAGAGAACAACTGCAGGTCTTTGCAGTGACAAAGCATTGCTTCTCTCCTGATTAAAAATGTAGGTTTATTTTAACAACTGAGAGTCCTCTGGTCCATCTTTGAGCCCAGCTGGTCTTTTGGGTATCTGGTTTACCTGTGTGGGTGTTCACACCAGGTTTGTTAGAGCAGTGTTTTAAATGGTACAGCTGGCATCAGGCACATGGTGTTTCTTCTCCTAGTCTGTTCTCAGGGCAAAAACTCCATTTAGTGAGGGGACTGTTTGTCTTAAACATTTTGATTTCTCTTTTATGTGTCACCATTGACGTGTATCTGTTAGAGAAGGCAAAGCTCAGAGCACCCTCTGCACTTGGGGAAGTCTGGGTGAAGGTTGTGGTGCTCCTTAGCCCAGGCTCCATTCAGATCTCACCAGTGAGGGGGTGAAGACTGAGACAAGTCTCTGGTCCTACTGTGGTGCCCAGGTGAATAATGACACTATGCTGATGTGAGAAACTTCCCAAATCATGGACTGTTCATAGAATCATAGAATAGTTATGGTTGGAAAGGACCTTAAGGTCACCTAGTTCCAACCCCCCAAACCCCCATAGATATGCCCATCCCAAAGAAATGGAAGGGGAAACTCTGGCAGCACTCGGTGCCCAGTTCTGCTCAGAGCAGAGCCAATGCAGCTCATTGCTGGCCTGGATATTGCCTTGAGTTTTGTTATGTGGAGTTTTCTTTTGGAAGAAGGAAGTAAGGCTTCCATGGTGTTTTTCATCAGTCTCTTGTTTAAAATGAAGAATATTGAATCTGCTGCTTTTGAAGCATCCACACAGTAACCTGTCTGCTATCCTTGGTCAATAAATGTTTCTGCATTTCCTTGTATTTTGGATTCACCCCTTTAGCTTTTCCCTGTGTGAGGCAGCTCTGTCTCTTTCGCCACCTTTTGCCCCAAGCTTCTCACAGCATTGCAGCCATTCGTGACAAGCTTGCATTTGTGTCCTTGATGTTTGTTCCCTGTCTCCAAACACCAGCACTGCATCCAAATTGTTTATCCAGTGAGGTACCTACGTTAGTGAGAGGTTCCTCTTCAGCTTCCAGATACATCTTTATTGCTTCTATCCTTTTCACTTCTTAGTCTGTTATCAGGATTGTCATTACCTGGTGACTCTATCAGAGCCACTGGTGTCTGTGCAGCCTTAAGCCTTGTTTATCCAGTTTATTAAACCAGTCTTACAGCTGATTCACTTCACTTCAGAGGCACAAAAATGCTGAGTGTGGGGCAAACGGCCATCTGCCATGGGGAGGAGGCATCACTGCCAGCCAGGGCTTGGCTGCTCTCCCCTCCTGACACATCCAACAGCCCATGAGACATTATTTCTGTTGAAACTTTTGGTGAGGAAGAATGCAAGCTGGCCAAGACCTCGGGATTAAATTCTTCTTTTTTCTTTTAAAGTACCATGAGGTAATTGCTGAATAATAAATGGTCAAGATTTTGGTTGTATTTCTTATATGAAAGATTGCCTTTCCAGCAGCTTCAGTTTGCCAGCACCAAACTGGGAATTAATTCAACACTAACAAAGGAGGAGAGTGTCATATTCTGAAAAATCCCCTGCAGAACCTGCCTTTTCTTTTCTGGAGGGTTGAGGTGTTGGGAACATTTTGTGTACATGCTGAACAAACTGAAGAAAACTTGGCTTGTGACTAAAGAAATTTGGAACCCCTCAATCTTAGATCACAGCCCTCTGTTGCAGGCTGATTTGTACTGGGGTGCCTCTTCAGGTGCCCACTTTGTAGGAATATCTTTCTTGTTGCTAATATATCTCTTGTACTTAACAATATGGCTCAGTGTCTATTCTGTTACCTCCAGGTTTTGGACAATTCCCATTCAGATCCTACATTTCTGCATGTCCTTGCTCCCTCCAATTGCTCTGATTTACTTTACCACTCACCTGTATGCACTAGGGATGGGTTGCTTTCAGCTTCCCCTGCCAATGAGGAGCAGCTCCCTGCTAGGGTGACTCCCCTGATATGTCTTGCTTTTTTCAGTCCCCTCCATGTCCTGTACTGTTCTTTCTTCATGAATCAGTGGTGCTCAGCAGCCTCTGTAGGTTTATCTCAGCCAAATCAGATTTTCTCCTGAATTTTTCTGTTTTGGCCCTTTAAAGCCATTGCCCTTCAGGGGTCTCACTGTACAACCTACAGACAGAGCAGTACCTTCACTGTAACTTCTTTTCTCAACTTGATCGCAGTCTGGGAGTGACTTACAGGGGGTGCCCCCACAACCTCCTCCTTATCCATCCGTGTGTACTGCTGGGAATTGCTTCCTCACTTGCATCACTTCTCATAGATGCAAAAACTTGCTGTGAGGGGCAAAGACTGTGAAGGTATTAAATATTGCTGATAGCATCATCTGCTGACTGTTCTGTGAAGGTACTGATGACGTCTGTCTGTAACTGGAAAATGCCTCATGAGCTGGTTTGGGATGCAGAGTCAATCATAGGTTGTGCTATTCAGCTTTAATCTGGTTAAGGAAAACTTCCAGAGGTATTTACGGCTTTGCTCAGTATGTAATGTTCAACAAAAGGGCACTGGGCAGCATAACCTAAGTTAAAATAATAAAGGCACTAATTAAATGACAAGATGTTGTCACTCCATTTTAATCTGCCAGAATTCAACTCTGCCTGGAGGACAAAAACTGTCTTCCCTTTCTTTTTGGCTTCCATATCTTTCTTTTTAGGGCTTGTAAGGCTTTACTTAATCTAGTGATTATTGCTGAGTTGAGAAGCAAATGTGGAAACAAAGCATCAAATGCACCTCTAATCTTTTTCAAGTTGTGCCATTTATTTTCTCTGTTTAAAGGATCCCATCTGACAGCAGCATTGCTGCGTTTGCAAGCTGCAATATTGTATTTCTCACTGTTTCAAAGACTTCAGTGAGGACAAACTTAGAGGAGTATCACAGCACTAAAATATCCTCAGGACTATTGTTTATGTTTCCACAACATTTCTGGAAACCTTCATGCATCATTGTTTTGGTCTTAAATTAATATTAACTTGCTAAACTTAAAGCCGTTGCTTTGGGGGTAATTTCTGACATGCAGTTATGCCTAAATTGTGTTTAAATGTTGTCTAATAATATATGAATTAAAGCAGATTATTAGCTAGACATCATCAATTCCCAAATACCAGTTCCTGGTTAGACACCCTTGGCCTCTCTAATTCTTTTGCTTCCATCTCTCTTGTGCTACCTTTAATTACCTCTGGCATTACCCCAGTGCCAGGCTTGCCTCTTCTCAGAATTTGGTTTTGGTGCTGGCTTGGTGCACGCTTGCAGACAAGCCAGGCTGAACAAGAGGAGTCCGTGCTTCTCCTTAGCACAAATCACTGCAAGAAGCAAGGATTAATGTACCTAGAGGGCAGGCACAGTGAGGTATGTGCGATGCTAGAATTTTTCTATCCATGCAAAGCTATTATTTGCAGAGGGGAGGTGGAGTTTTAAAGGAATAAACTATTTTGGCTGATGAGTTTCATTATGGTTATCTTTTTTACAGATCATAGGGGTTTGAATAATGTTACTGACTTTCAAGTGGGTTTTTAAAGTGGGTGTTTAAAGACATGATCAGGTAATCTGAAGTGATGGGTAAAGCTATCCCAGAGAGTGCGAGTACACATCTAGAGCAATCATTTAAAGCAGTTGCTGAAAACTCCCAGTATCTTAGATGTTTAAATCATCACACAAATCTACAGCTATTCTCCTGCAGTGTTTTAATGTTGTAATATGTCTTTCCCTTAGTAAACATCTAATGAGTGAGAAACGTGGGCTATCAGAAGTGTGAGCAGCTGCATCACACCAGGGAACTACATTGCCGACCAGCTTCTGTGTCCAGCTAGAAAACTGCTCTTGGCACCGCTGCCCTGCACCTCCTGCCCATGGCATCAGGAGAGTGTCAGAATTCCTCCAGGCCCAATGGGAAAGTACTGCAAAGTTGCTTTAGTACTGTTAAAATATTCATTACATTAATAATTATTGACTTTGCTTTTCCCCATGTCAATTATTAATAATCCCTGCAAGTATTAGCCATGTTTCATTTAAACCCCCACAAATCCACTGCTTTAGAGGAGGAGGTTTATTGACATGAAGAGTGTTTACCCTTCCAAAATACTGCCTCTACTTCAGGTAAGGGCCACATGAATATTAAATACAATGAACATGAAGCATATACAGCATATTGTATGGGATAAGCATAGGCTGCAGTGCACACCAGGAGTGTCATGTGTTTTCCATCAGCAAAGTATCTACAAGTGAATTGGAAAATAACATTTAACAAATATTACCCTGAAATCAACCATAACTTTAATTGAATAAACATAAGCAGGCACTTGAAAATGAGATGTGAAATCTTCAGTAATGAGCACCATAACCAGTTAGATACTGCATCAGTGTTGGTAATGGATTAACAATACTGGGAGAGATCGTATAAAACTGACAGTTTCTATTTCAGAAAGGAAGTTGATGAAATGTTGGCAGATATGTGGTGCTGGCTATGCATGTGGGGATGTGTATCCCCCTGTGGCTGCACAGTGACTAGAAATGAAGCTTTTTCAAAGAAACCAGATTAAAAATGAATCCTTGCTTAGGGCTGTGCCTGAGGCACTCAATTTCCCCCATACGCTTGTCCTGGCATGCCGAGTGCTGTGTCTGGAAACAAGCCCTCTTCTGGTCCCTGGTCCACTGTTTCTTGCCCCTGAGCAAGGCAGATGTCTCACTAATTGTATTAATGACAAGGTAGCAGGGAAAAAACCCTTCCAGAATGTAAATGTGTTATTCTGGTTGTTAATGAGGCTCCCCAAGTACAATATCCAGGTATCTCCAGGTATCCTCCACCCTGGCAGACATGGGCTGTGACCTTTTTGGTTTCTGTTTGCTGTGACATTGTTCCCCTGGCACAGTGAATCGTAGAAGTGGCAGTGATAAAACTCATGCTCCTGCAAAAAAGGTACTTTTTAGAGTCCAGTGTCTGTGGACTTCTGCTGATCTAGAACTTAAACCAGTAGCACCTTGGGGCAGAAAGTACACAAAAGGTGAAGTAATTAAGAGCCTGTAGCTGGATTCACAGTGCAGGGGAAAGTCAAAACAAAACCAAACCAACAAAACAAACCCCAAACCACCAAACCAAGAAAAACCCCAGAGGAAACAAGAGAAAATAAAAGAAGAAATAACAGTAGCAAGCCATCTGACATGGGGCTGTGTCATGGTGACGTACATCTCCGTCCAGCAGTAAGCAGTATTTCATGCTAGGGGCTCTGTTCACGCTGTTCAACGTGGGCTGTCCTGGGCTGGAGGAAACATGTTGCACTGTCCCACAGAGTCCTGGCAAATCCCATGGGCAGAGCCAGTGCAAGATGGTTCTGAGCAGGGCTGACTTCCAGACAGCTTGTAGACACTTCTGGACCAAATCCCTGGAGCTGAGAAACACTTTCGTTCGGGATCATTGTCCTTGTTCTCTTGGGATATGATCCTTAAAGGCTCAGCTGGGATGTTTGGGGGAGCCCTGGGCAATCTGCTAAGCTGCAATAGCTGTAACATCCCATATATAGAGTGAAAGAGGTTTAACTTTGTGTATGTTTTCCTTGCTTTAGCCAGTGCAGAACAGCAGGCTGTCCTGATTAACCAGAGTTTCCCTGACACAAACCAAATGGCTTACAGCTTGAGTAACTGTCTGTTGAGTCCCATGTTTATTATAAATTCATTAGATGAAAAAAATTATTCAAGTTTCTATGTTTTTTTTATAGCATTTCCCACCAGAGAACACTAACACTTGTAAAACAATAAATGCTACAGTATAACAGCAAGACTAGTAAAATGCTGAACAGTAGATAAAATCATTTACAAAAGACCATTATGGTTTCTTCTGGAGAAATAATAGAGCATTTAATTTTAAGATACATGTGCCAGGCATAACTTTTAGGTGCTGCAAAAAGGAACGTAAATATCAAAGTGGGGAGTAAGGTGCATTCACAATCTGAATTGCTTCCCTCACTAAACTTAATTTACTTCTGCATTTGATTTCATCTCTGCTCCACCAGTTTCTGAAAAGTAAACTACTTTGGTTCAAAGGAAAAACATCAGCATCTAAATTTCTGTGTCCCACTTGGGCTGTTTTTAAAGCGAGGTTTCATGGGAGTTTTCATGCAGAGGATCAGAGAGAAAGTTGTGTTGTTTGGGATTGGGGACGTTTCTTCAGTTAAGCTAATTTGTTCCCTGACGAGGTTTTTTCCATTCTTGCTGTAAGACTGAATTCCATTGCAAATGTTGACTGCTGCTGTCACAGGATGGTGGTTGGAAGGGAAATGCTCGGCACTGCCTCCTGTTATTCATTGTGCAGTCAAAGCAGAGCCAGCTTACAAGTTGGGAAAGTGCACATCTGCATGAAGAAATGTAGTTGTGGAAGCAAAAGACTGGCCGGTGCAGATCCTTCACCTACCTGCACATTTCAGCCTCTTTTCCTTTTCGCTTGAGCATTGAAAGCCAGTGCTTTTAGTGACAGAGGAGTAGCTGTATTTCATATAGTACTTTTGCTCCATCTGCCTGCAGATGGATTTTCACCTCTGGAAAAGCAAAAAGTGGAGACCCAATGCAACAGCTCTGCCACTTTAAAAATGCACAAAGGTGGCCAGGAAGGTTTACTGGTTGCTCCTGGGGAGCAGTTGTTTCCATTGATATAATGCCATACTAGAAAATAATGAATTTCCCAGCATAACACATCTGAATTTGCCAGTTTTCCTTTGATTTCATTGCATCGTTAAGTAAACAGAGTTGTAGTTTGCTTGGCCATGTGGCAGCTCTATCTGGGCCTGCAGCTGCAGGGGCAGTTGCCATGAGTCAATATGTGCTGAGCACAGGCAGTACTGGAGATGGCCAGCATAGGGTAATGATGTGGGCTGCAAGTATGGGCCTGGGCATCGCTGCAGAGTGCTGGGTGGGATGTGAATGGAAAGATCTCTTGGATAGGGAATTGTTCTGGCTAAAATACACTGGCACTTCAATTCAGAGCTGACTTTTAATTCAGGTACATGCTTCATCATGTGTCAGGGGGTTGGAACTGGGTGATCCTTAAGGTACCTTCCAACCCAAATCATTCTATGTGCCATAAGCCAGGTTAACTTCTCCCTGAAGTTTCAAACTGGGAGGGGAAAAAAGTGACTCAGTAAGAGCTGCAGAACTTCTTTTTATTCCAAAGTGAGCTCTATCCTTTCATATATACTTTGATTTTATATAACTAAAAGAGTCACTTAGACAAGAAGTTCAACATTTGACGGTTTTTATTTAGATGTCAACATGTGGGGTTTATATTTGTAAGTTTAGAGAGATGGCAAATTCTGTCTTTGGGTTTTTTTCAAGTGTTTAAGTTATAACTGTGGGAATGGACTGGGTGTTTAAAATGGATCTGAGACAGGAAGTAGAGGATTAGTTTTACTGGAAAAAGACCCAGAAAAAATGCTTTGAAAATTCATTTAAATCAATGTTTTTCTGACATAATACAGAAGAACGTAGTCATGTTGATCATAGTTTTGATAATGTATAATGTAAATGTCAAGTCAGGAATGGTGCTGGAATGAAATACTACGTATTTATTGTGTCATAAATATTTCATAGAAATAGCATGATATTTAGAGAAAATAAAATCGGATTAGAGGGAATCCATTGCCTGGCTAAAGGTTTTATGTGTTGCTAATAGCACTTTAAAACCCATTTTGTATTAAATAGGCTGTATTGCATTTCTATTTGCTATAGACTGGGAGCAAAATAGATATTTTAAAGACAGGCTTTTATCATTGACTGAAGTAAGGCTTTAGCCAGCACCACATTTGCATTCCCTCTCACAGTTAACCGTAGTCCTAATTAAACAAAGCTCAGCTGACTAGGATAATTTTAGACCCTTAATCCATGGATCTAAAATCCTTAATCCACAGATATAAAACCATTTGCTATAACTGGGAGGAAGCATGAGGACATGGTTTACATGCAGGGAAACTGAGGCAGACTGCGACTGCAAATTTCCTTGGTGTTATGCAAATGAAGGCAAGGCAGAGAGATGCTCAGGACACAGCACCCTGTGTGACCCCCAGGCTGCCTGAAGCCAGAGCTTGCTTCCAGCCTGCAAACCTGCCTGGAGCTTCTGCGCTAGCAGGCAAGCAGCAGGCTTTGAACGACTTGTTCTCATTATGTGAGGAGCACGCGAGCTTTCCACAGTCGCCTTTTAATCTTTTTTATGTTTTTGTTCACACTATGTCACAGATACGTCCTGCATTTCATTATCCAGCTTAGCTCAGTGTGCAGGAGATGAAACTCAAGACTGGCAAGTGGCTGTTGCAGTTGTAGTGCTGACCCCACAGCAGAGCTGCCACACAGCCTGCGTGCCCTCTGAACCTTATGCTTAGATAAATACTAAATTCTTTTGGTTGAAATCCCTACAGATTTATGTTTTCATGACAGATTTGTTGTTTAGGGTAAGTCAGAAGGAACCAAACTGCCCTGGTTGTGTGCCGCTTTCCCTGGCAGTTCCTGTGGCATTCCCACTTGCTGGGGCCTGATCCAGAGTGCTCTGCAGGAGGGCACTGAGCCTCAGGCTGCATCACTGCTTCCCTCAGTCAGTGCTGCCTGTTGCTGCAGTTTGCAAGGGGCATTTGTCCCTGCCTGGGCCACGGATGGGGTCCATCATGGATTGGTTTCCCTAGAAAACAGGAGCATCCAGCACATTCCTCTGCTGCCTGCCCCAAAGGAGCCCTGTGCATGAGCCTGGGGATACATCTCTGGGTTATTTGAGCATCACTGTGACGGCAGAGAATTTCATGCTCGTGTATATTTAAATCATGGGGTCAGCAGAGGGAGCTCAAGGACATGCAGTCTCAATTCTGGATTTCAGACCAGCGGTTTTCTGGGTGCTGAAGTGTTCCTGACATAAACTCTCTGCCTTTGAGTGTTGCAATAATTTAGTTTTAAGCTCCCAGACTGTGCAGTGGCTGCGTGCGGCCACCTGGGTTGTGCTGGAAGGGGGAAAGCTGAGTAGGAGAGGTCTTAATAGGAATCCCTTTCAGAAGGGAGTTTTTTCTTAGTATTGTTAATAATGGGATCAACACAAAAACCCAAGGTGTGCTAACATGAGCCTCTGGGGACATCAGTTCAGACTGAAAAATCACTAAGAGGAGTGGGATGGAAAAGCAATAGTATAAAGTGTAAAGCTGTGCCCATTGGGATACACACACACACACACACACACACACACACACACAGACATAGATTGGAGTTAGCAGACCATCACTAAGAGCAATATAGCAAAGGTGTGGAACAACATTCCATACACAGAAGGGTCAAAAATGCTGCCAGGTACCAAATATCTCCCACTGAAACTGCAGTGCTGCTCCCAACTTTGGCTTGAAACTGAGAGTTACTGTTTTGAAGTGGTCTCCATGGCTGTCAGTCCAAGTGCAGGCAGAATTGGTGCTGTGCTGTGTAAGATTGAATGTGGAATTTCATCTTACCTATGGACAAGGACCTCCTCCCTCCTTCAGCTGTGATGGAAAGCAGTGGCCATGATTGCTGGTGTATGTGCCCCTGTGTGTGCTCACATCCATGGTGAGCTACAGAGGTGTGCATGACCTGAGCAGGAAGCAGGAGTGGACCTTGATAGCATTTACGGAAAATGTCTGGAAAAGTTGATGACAATGGCAACTTTCTGATCGTTGAAATTCATATTGAGATTCTAACTCTTGGTGATGGGATTTAACTGCAAAATGGGCCCTACAAGCCTGACCTTGGACAAGAGATACGAGTTCTCAGAGGCAGCACAGCAGCAGGATCTGGACAAGAGGCACTGGAATGGGTTGCCCAAGGAAGTTGTGAGTGCTCCATCCCTGGCAGTGTTCAAGGCCAGGCTGGATGAAGCCTTGGGTGACATGATTTAGTGTGAGGTGTCCCTGCTTACGGCAGGGGGGTTGGAACTGGATGATCTTAAGGTCCTTTCGTACCCGAACTATTCTGTGATTCTAAGACACTTTCACAGCTTTAAACCAGAGCTGGAGCTCCCTCTTGTGAGAAAATAGAAGTATCAAAGAAGCCCAGGACTGTCAACTGCAGATATGCAGGCAAGGTAGTGCTCAATAAGCAGGCGGTTCCCAGTAGTTTTGACTCTAAGTTTGCACACACCTCCATCCACTGGGACAAGAAACCATGGCATTTGTGGCTGCAGTCTTGCAACATTTGAACTTGGCACTATCATCTGTACACAGACTATAAGTGTAATCTGTGCACAGCTGGGATCTGTCAGAGTTCTGCTGCTTGGGAAAAATACGGAAGTAATTTTCAATGGAAATAATTCTGCTGTTCTCCTCCCCCCACCTTTTAATGACTTTTGTCTCTGACAATAGGAGCCTACCTTTATGGCAGCTAATAAGAAGCAGAAAACAAAGCAATCTGTCATGGAGTGATAAATGCTGTTTGCATTTTTGTGCTTGCTGTGCTCAGCATCAGCAGTGATGAATTGGTGACTCTTCTGCCAGTCTCTCACATGGTGCACCAGAGCTGGGCTCTCTCATGTCCATGCCAAGGCCGTCTGCTTTTGAAATGGGAGGTGTCCAGCCACACACTGGGTTATGAGGGTATAAGGGGATACATATATACCTATATATGAGGACTCTATAGATGGGTCTAGATAGGTTTCAGCCCAAGAGCATTTATAGAAAATACTTTGCATTCAGTGAGATCTGGTGCACTTCAAAGGAGAAAAACATGTTTCAGAAGTATTTTTATGAGCCCTGGGATTAAGCTCTTTCTGGCAAGTGTGAGTTAGCAGCAGCCAAAGGGTGACGGCCGATAGCAGCAGCTCCCCTGACCCTCCCTTGACTTTAGCACTGAGTCCCATGGCAGGGTCTGGGCAGTCCCAAAAGCCCCAGGTGGGCACTTGGGGTTCTCCATATGGCTGTGGCGAGGATGCCCTGTGCCTGCTGCCAAGTGTGAGTTACCCCTTACAGAGAAAGGAAGTGTTTAAGAAGCCTTTTGCAACATTTTTTGGGTTTATTTTGTATCTGATAAACAGAGATCCCAGGTTTGCCATCAGATTGGCTGTAACACCAAAGCCAACATATTTGAGTTGCTCTCCCCAGCCCTGTTCCCACCAGGGCCTCTGGCACTTCTTCACCAGGGAAAGGAGGACTCTTGCATCTTGTTGACCATGTCCCAAAACCAGGGTGCACCCAGGCGGTGGCACCTCCAGGAAGTGACGCTCTGCTTTTCAGAGTTGTAGTGTATTAAATCAACTCCTTTTCCCTCTGCATGGCAAGAGTTAATTGTGCCAGTGTAAGAATATTATTCCAAGGGCTTATAAAAAAGAAATCATCATTTTTCTTACAGCAGGGAACACGTCCAGTAATTGATGTGGGAATATTAATGCACTATGTGTGTGTTATCAATTGGGAAAAGCAGAAGACATATTTCCTTCAGCTTCTAATCATTTAGACATATGACCTTCATTTATACAGCAGAAGGGCTCTTCCAGAGAGCTACAATTTGCTTCAGATGTTTAGCTTGGGTATTTTGCTTTACCTTCGAACTGCCAACTTTGGGGATTATTTAGCAGTAAAATTAGAAATGTGGCTTTGAGTATGGACCAAAGTCCTGACCGGTGTTAATGGAACTCAACTTGAATATTTTATTCTTTAAATAGTAAAACGTAAACTTGTGTTTGTTTTGCTTTGCCTTCCCGCCAGCTGTATCAGGTATCTTGTGTGACTAGAATCACTGTTTTCTGTACATGGTCTTCATGCCTGCTCCCAGCTCAGCCTATGTTTATAATCCAAACAGATTTCAGGCCCATGGAGAATTCTTTAGGCAAATGTGTGGTTCTCAACCCAAAGAGATAGAAAGGAAACTCATTATGCAATACAGCTCTGATTTGCAGAATGTGCCTAAAGATGCAAATAGGCACCTAAGAGGATTTTTTAGAAGGAAATCAAATACTGGAGGTGAAATTAAAGCATTTTAAGGCAGTCTTGAAGAATCCCACTTAGTGCCTCTGTCAAAGGTTTTAGGTGCTTAGACACCTTTAAGAAAGTCTGTCCATCAGCCTGTTGCAATTCAGAAGTGTTGCTTTGGGTTATATTCAGGGCAAATTCTGATGCAGAGAGATTTATTTTGGTAGCAGTGCTCCCCAGTTTTGCTGAGAGATGTGGTGCAGGTTACTCAGTGGGGTCGTGCTCTGTTTTGGAGAGCAGTACTGGTTGCTTAGGAGAGCATGGAGGACACTGGCACAACACAGGCTCAGCCTTCTTATTACAGGAGATGTGCTGGGAGGGATTTATGTTGTCTGAATTTTGATGTCCATCACTGGAGATTGCAGCTTCTTAACACCTTCATGTAACATAGTGACTTCCCCTTTTGAGGCATCTTTCACTTCCTAGCACCTTAGAGGAAGCCAGAGTGCTGTTCTGGCAACTCACGGATGCCTGAAGTAGAGTGAAATGAAGCCATCCCTTAGTTATTGAAGAGGAAAATCCTGAATCTGCTGTAGGAACCACATACTTAGCTTGGGTGCTGGGAGGGAAGAGCTGCTCTGGGGCTTTGTTGGTTGCCATTGCTGCGAGGATGATGTTATGCTGCCTTTCTGAAATGAAGGGAACCTGAAAGCAGGGAAAGGTCAGTCTAATCCTCCAGTAAACCACCTTAATGCACTCCCTTCCCAGCCTAGTCCCTAGCTAGCATCTCCAGGTGTCCTCCATGTCTCTGTACTGTCATTGTGTCCAGCAAAACATTCCAGACCACTGTTTGGCACACTTGGAGGGTTCAGAGATGTGGCCTCTCTTAGAAAGAAGGGAGAAAACCCTTTGAAATCAAGCAGGCCTAAACTTGCAAAACTCTTGAAAATTAACATCATCTTTTTCTTGCTGTCCTTGATTCACTGAAGAGGAGAACTTCTATATAACACAAGGCCAGAAATACACTTTTAAACTTGAGTCACTTGGTTTTGAACTAGAATTACTGGTTCCAGCCAGAAAATCTGTGTTAGTGCAGAAGAAGAATTTGGTGCTCTTTTCTGGCTTCACGACCACTACAGAAATTGTTTCTTGTTTGCCAGAGGAATGGGCAAATATCTTTTCATCTCACTAAAAATCAGATAGAAAGCTCAAGTCTTCAGCTAGGTTGGGACTTTCTATGGGTTAGATGCTTTAAAGAAAAACCTCCCTCATGGTTTGACTGGTTCTGCAGCCATGAGCAGCTGACAGCCCCTAGAGCCAAGGTACGCAGCCTTGCAAGGCCTTGACAATCTAGGTGTCTACAGCTCTTGTTCAGCTGATTCTGGGCCATGGACTTCAAAATCACGTAAGGGACTTCGCAGTTTGCTTTGAAGTTTAAGAAGAGAGGAGCCTTCAGTGTAACTGCAGAGCTCTGAAGGGCTTGTTTCAGGAGGGAATATTCCAATGGCTTTTTGCTGTTAGTGAAATAAATCATATAGAGTGGCTATTTTTCTTCTGTTGCACTGATCTTTTAATTTAATACAAATACATTGCTGGAGAACCGAACTAAACTGGTGTAGGTTTTAATAAGATCATAACAAAAACCATTGAAATCTTTGAGTCTTATGCAATTTAAATTCAATTTACAGTCACTGTTTATTTTCACATGCTTGGTTGTTGTTTTAAGAAGTGGGGGTTTTTTGCACTGCTTGCGTAACTGACATCTATTGCAGTATCGGAACGGTGCTCATAATGTGCTCTGGAATTTGTTGTTTTGGACTATTACCATTTACAAAGTGTATGCAGTTGAAAGGACAGTCTCAGAAGCAGAGAAGCCCCTCCACAAGCAGCTGGTCCTGCTGTTTGGTGTGTACCTAACTAGAGAATATGACCTGAAAACGTACTAACTCTGTATCCATGGGAGCATATCTGCTACCTGCCACAGGCTGTCACCATTCCTACTGCAGGCCTGAGGCTTTGGTCTTACAAATTCCTGGGTCATGTTGCCACATCAGAGTTGTGACATTAAAATAGCCTTCTTATGTCATGGTACGCCACGTGTGTACATCTCCTTTGCTCACTTGCAAAGGCACCTCTGTATCACTGAAAAGATGAATACTTCTATAGCTTGTGAAGTACTGCAGCTGGTAAATGGGACCAGAACAAGCATTTTGGTTTTCTATACAACGAAAAGCTTGAGCTTGATTGTATTAAAAATGTAGAAGTCCTGCTGAACGTTTGGCTTCCATCCCAGCTGGTGGAGAGCGCAAAGAAGTGCTTCAGCTGCTTCAGTGTCAACTCTTGAAATTCATTTTCTCTCTCCCAGCTTGATCAGCCACTGAAGGTCATCCTATTTCAGGCGTTCCTAAAGCATCCTGCGTATACACCGAGTACATACACATGGGGTTTTCATTCGCTGGGGAAATGATTTGTGGCTATTTATAAAGTAGGTTTGTAATTTATGATTTGAATTTTGTTGCCTAGATTGAAAAAGTATCTGACAGCGAAATGGAACCAAGAGTTCCATTTTAATTCCACAGGGTAATAATTTTCTACTGTTATAAAGCCTTACTCCAGTTATTATACGTATTAGTTGGTGAGGTTTTTACAGCACCACAACGACAAACTTGCCAAGCAATAAATTCCATTGAAAGGTTTCTTTGTGTCTTTAGGAAAAGCTTACATGAGATACTTCCCTCCTTACATGTAATAAAAGGACATAATGAAGTACTCAAGCACACATTAACTGGTGCTATTGTGTGTTTTAATGCTTTTATTATGGGTAACTTTCCAAACTGTACAAACTCAAACGAGAGCTTTTGCATCTCTCTCAAGCCAGCCTTTTAATTTACAGAAAACCTGATTCACACAGATTCTGGAATGAAATCATCACTCCAGCTGCTCTGCTTTAAGTTTCCCAGACCTTTGTGAATCATTGTGTGGTTTTGAACAGCCTGCTTGTTGTGACAGGAATATTTTTGTAATTGATCAAATATGGTTAGGTTCGGTTGGTTTGTATTTTTAACTCAGAAAAAAAAAATGGCATTTTTAGAAGGATTTCTTTAATTTTTAGGAAATAAGATTAATCTGGTTTTTAAGACACGATTTCCTTTTAATGTCTCCAACTAATTGAATCACAGAAGTTATTTTGATTTTTGTCTCAGCCTTCATAGCTTTGTTGGCCTTTGGATAAGTTTTTTTCTAAGTCTTCCTTTAAGAGCCTTGGAGTTTTACTGGTTGGCAGTTTTTAAGCTACCTGCCTCCTTGTTTGATGTCCTAGGAAAGAGTTCTGGCCACTTCTGAGATCCAAAACAACTCTGATGCATCAAGTAGATAAGCAACAGGACAGCAAGCAGATGTGGCAGTACTCAGAAGCAAGGCCACGTGCCTAGGCTTAAGGCACAATTTGGAGCCTTTATGCATTTTAATTCCAAGAGAAGAATGCTGAGTCAGTGCTGCCAGGGACTGCCTGGGCCAGGCAGGGCAGCCACAGTTAACAGGTTCGCAGCTGGGACTGGGTGTCCTTGAGAGCTTGAGGTCTTGAGGAACTACTTATAAAAGAGGGGTCACACAACCCCGTGCATCTTGTTCTGGAGCGATTAACTGTAAAACTTCCTCAATGTCTACCTTTCATTCAGATTTCTTGAGGACAGAGAGCTAAACTGGATCCAGAGTTCCCTTCATCTGCACTAACAAGGGGCAGCCAGGCCCTGGAGAAACAACTAAAATGCATCCATGCTTTCTGGTTAGCCCAGACTGGGCTCAGAGCAGTGCTGGACATGCTGCTGTGACAGATGGTCTCCAGGGTTTTTCCTCTGCTTGCAGAGGGTCTGTGCCTGAGGAAAGGCACAATGGCACCTGGATGTTCTATGAGCAGACTCCTGGGCTGCTGAGTGCTGAGGCTGGGGCACCAGGTGCTGGGTTGGACCTGAGCTGTGTCCCATGTGTCTGGGCAGGTTGGTACAAGCCTTTCTCTCTGTGTGACTGACATACCTGGCATGAGAGAGGGTCCTTGACAGCTCTGTGTGGGCACACAGCTGCCAAGCAGATCCTGGTAATGGGAAGAAAACAGGAAAGAAAGTACTGTTCTCAGTGACTCGCTGGTTTCAACCCAGTGTGAGCTTTTCAGCAGTGACCTGTGGTCACTTGGGTAACTTTGAGCTGTAAATGAAGGGGTATTTGCCAGAAATCTATTGACACCCAAGGTGACTGTCCTGTAAAGAATGGTGCTTGTGAAGAGTTGCCTGTTGCTGATAAACTCCTCAGGCCAAAGCATTTCAGATGTGCACCCCTGGCTTGGATGGGCACCCAATACGCTCCTTAGGATGTCATATGCCTGGTGTGGCATCTCTGGTGCTGCAGCCATGCTGGTGTGGGAGCTGTGGGAATGGCTTGTTGGTGGTGTGGACATGGTGTCCTCTTCCATGCTTCACTCTGAGACCTGCTGTCTCAATGTCCTTTGGCCTTTTCTCAAGAGCTCTGCCCTGTGGCATTTGGTCCAGGAGACACAGCTGAACACTGCCAAGGGCAGCTAGGGCATTTAGTGTTGTGTACAAGAGCAAAGTTGATGCTAACTTTGATTATCTTCATTTAATCCAAACCCAGCCTCTCTTTTTCCTTTATGTGGCTGTACCCACACCTGCAGGACAGCAGGTCCCAAATCTCCTGAGGTTGGGGTTTGTGTATGAGACAGAATAAAGCCTTTCAGCTTTGCACCTAGGGTGCCTTATTAAGCCCAACTAAGCAATGGTTTGCAAATGAGAACAGTTGTTTGGGGGTTTTTTTGTTAGTTTCTGCTTATTGTTTCCCCAAACCACCATGGGACATTTTCAGGAGCTCATACCTCACCTGCCTGTGTTGGCATGCACTGGGAGCACATGTTCCCTTGCAGGATGCCTGTCTGTCCCAGGAATCATGATTAGGCTGGAAATGCAGCCCAGTTAGGCCAGGGTCACTGTGACAGGGAACCAAGCTACTGCAGGTGACCTCTGTTCCGCTGGAAGCCACTGATGACAACTGCTTTGGATGGAGGAGAGCCCTCCCATAGCCCTCTCTGCCTGAAGTGGAGAGGTCAGAGTGGCTTCCAGGTCCTCAGAATAGAGAAATAAGGTGACCTGCCCACACTTAGTGTTGTGCACTGTGAATATGCCCTTGATCTCACAGGAGATGAGGAGATACTTACTTGTGGAGGCACAGAGCCAACCACAGCTGCATTTAATCTTCCCTTACACTGCTTGTGCTGATGCATCCACCATGGCAGGGGCAGCAGGGAGTCTGGGAGAGCAGTTAAGGCCAGTGGGCACCAAGTGATGGGGAGCCAGCCCATCCATGGTGCTGCCATGTGTTAGAAGGCTCTGGTCCTTCTACAGGAAGTCTGCAAGCCCCTTGGTTTCCTTCACATACACTTGGGCTGCTATAATTTCACACTTGCTGAAATGTCACTGCTTTGCTTAAATCACTCTCAGACATTTCAGAATGTAATCTGAGGATTTATCAGGCAGACTGCTGATGTTAAGAAATGACAGGACACTTGTTTCCAGTTTTTAATGCTTTCTTGTAAAACTGAAAATATAAAACCAGCTGAGCAAATGAAGATCTTTATATACATGAGGTCTGTGATTAAAAAAATCCTTCTAGTTAATAAAAAAAGAGAAGAATTGACCAATGAGTTAAATGAAAACTGATTAAAGGGAGCAACATTCTCAAATTGAAACATACTTTGCAGGAAAAAAACAACCCTTCTTTACAAGTTTATTATATAACTTACATTTACACTTTACTGAGAGAACTTACAAAACAAGCTGCTTGAAATGCTCCTCATTCCCTTAAAGCATGAATTTCAAAGTGCCACAGCAAAGGAACAGGTTCCAATATTATCTTATACAGACTATTCATGTATAAAATGGTTTGGTAAATGTGAGGTGTTTGTTTAAATGAGCACATATAGGGATACAGACTAAATAAAAGTACTTGAACAACACCTTTGTTATTACATACTCAGTTATAAGTATAATAAAGGCAACAGGGTCAGCACTGCTCTTAGGTATCTGTATAGATGGAAGGAATGTGATTCAAGCAGTGATCAAAGGCGCCATTCTGGAAGAATCCACTTTCATCAGTTCCATTGGAGACCATGTCTTCAGATACACACTGTGCTTCGGAGATTGCATCATAGCCTGAAAGCGGGACAAGTTGTATGGACATGATTTAGTGCCATAGTACATATAAGGAAGGAAGCGCAGTTTGAGGCCTGGGATTATACAGTACAGCTCAGTGTTAATGAAAAGACAATAGGGTTTAGCATCAAAGCCTTACCCAGGAGATACACAAACTAATCTCCATGGACATTTGTGTCACAGGAGATGAAGCTCCCATTCATTTCTGTGGAAAGCTACCCATTTGCAAGTGAAGTGCAAGTATCAGAGTATGACTCTCTTGGGACTTTACAGTCATTATCTGAATAGGATGTCAAAACAATGAGTGGGCAAGGATCCTAGTAAGTGCGCACTAGAAGTGATGCAGTCCTCCTGCTTTGTGTGTTTTTCCTTCTAATGGCACTTAGGAAAAATGTTCCATGTCCCTCCCAGCTGCTCTTAAGACTCAGAAAAAGTCTGGATCCTGCATTTATTGGATCCCTCTATACTTCAGAAATCAGGTGTGTGAGGTCAGACTCACGGGATGTGTGGAAGGAGCTGTGCACCACATTGTCCTCAGCCCATCAAAGCCCACCGTGCTGCCAGCTCCTCACCTGGCCCTGGTGCTTGCCAGGCTATCATAGAGCCACAATGGTGGAAAATTTTCTCTGCCCTTCTCCTTTTATGATGCAAAACTTACTTCCACAGCTTTTTGAGCCTCCCTGAGCTGTGCATCCCTGTGGAAATGAACAGCTTTGCCTGCTGCCAGCTGCTACGGCAGCTAGAGTGCCAAGGAGTTTGAAACAAAAAGGTTATTGCCCATCCCAAAGGTCATGAACGTTTCCTATTATGCCCCACTAGAACCTGCCTTTTGTTCTAGTTAAGAACATGCCTGTGAACTAAGTGCCTGATGTAGAAAATACATCCTGTACAAATCACATTCCTGTGAACTCAAGTCCACTTCTGGATGGCTGATCCTCATGGTTACAGCACTAATACCTGGCTCCATCCTCTGCTTGACAGAGGAGCTCTGTGGAGCTGTTGGGAAATGACTGTTACTCTGTGCCTCAGTTCCCTATGTGGAAAATGGGGCTCTCGCTTCTTTTTAGCCTTTCTCTCATCTCTTCCACCTGCCTAACTCCGCAGGCAAGCGTGTCTGGATGTAGCTAAATCAAATGTTGCACAGGCTTAACTGAGGCCTCTGGGCTGTACAGCACCGCACTGCCAGCAGTAGTGACAGATCCTCTGGGCTTACACAGCTAGGCCTGGTTTCAGAAAGCCCTGTCGGCTCAGTCTTTAGAACTTAATTACAGGTTTTTTACTATTAGGTATGTTTTTATTATTTGAGACCTACTTCTCCACTTATTTACATTGCTGCATTTTCCTCCGACGTATTAATTTACTGTTAGTTTACAGGTCAGATTCTGCTGTCTGCACAAATCTGGCATGCAGCACATGTCCAAAGTCTCTGGACAAGGAACTCAGCCTGTTTATCTGCTTTATGCTGTGTCGCTCCAAATGGAGTGAGCAGTATTTTGATAGACTCTGCAAGTGTTTATGTTATGCTGATTTCCATTTGAGGAGCCTGTATACAGGGTAGATACACAACCATGAAGAGAAGCATACACCCCAGAAATGGCTATTAGATTCCAAATAGAGTAAACTATCCAAAGTCCAGAACAGAAAATAAGAATTTATTGACTGTTAATATGATTCATGGAGCAGCTGTTTGCCAGTCACATTTGGCATTCCTGGGAGATGAGATCTCATTTAATATTAATGGTGCTATAAAAGCCTGAACAAAAATTAATGCATAGCCTTGATGAATCTTGCAAACCTGAATGGTTCTATTTTACACACAAAAAGATAAGATTTATATGTTTCATATATATTTATGTTTCAGCCTTTTAAGTATTTGCATACCTCAATAACCACTCTAAAACCAAAAATACTACACAGAAACATTTCTTACTAGCTTAGCCCCAGACAGAAAAATCAACTGTTGTTGAAGTTGGTGTCTTGCCATAGTATTATTCTTTGCTCCTACAATTTCTTTTGGAAAGTTTATTTAGTCTGTTCTTAAAATATTGCAGGCTGTCAATCTAAACTTGAAATTTGATGTTAACATGAAAAAACTGTGTTTTAGTAACATCAAACTTATGAATAACACAAAAGAATTCAAAGTTGAAGCTGAAACTTCATCTTAAACTTGTCCCTCGTGCTCATTACCAATGCATACACTTTCTAGTGTGGAACACCAGACAAATGCACGCCCGCTCTCTCTGAACAGACTCTCCTTTAATACAAAACAAACAGGAAAGTCAACTCTAATTTTGTGGTCTGACTCAGGCCCCAGTTCAAAAAGCATTTAAACATATGTTTCCAGTATTGTCCTTAACCGAGATGCCCTCCTGAATTCAGAAATGAAGAAACATATCTGAGAGATATGTAAGTAAAGAGACCAGTAAATGGTGTTTCATGATTCTGACATACTCACATTTTGTTTGATTTCAGTAAGTCTGTCAAATCTGAATTGTGGTTTTAAAAGTAGAGAACAATGCTTTACACGAATGAATACTTCAATACTGAAGCACTATAGTAATCCAGCTACCATAACTTGCTGTAATTGTACATTATGCTAATATGTAGTTAAAAGGGAAAACACAATTGCCGTGAATGTGCAAAGCACAAACACAAAGGAACTGCTGAACAAAACCAAACTGGTCTTTTTAGCTGAATTTATCGAAGCAGCCTTCCCATTTTGTAAACATCCGGATTGTGAAACAAAGCCACCCTTTTAGTCCTGCTTTGAAGGAATCAAAGTCCCTGCTGCTGCTGCTGTTTTCTTCAGAGTTGTGTTAACTATCTATCATCTTAACCTGGATCTGACTATAAAAGCCTCCCTGAGCGTACCTGCAGACATGTACCACACAATAAATGTGAGAGGTGTCTTGTTTGTCAGCTCTCCTGAAGGTGTGTGCTGCCTGTGACATCCAGCAGAATGAAAGGAGAATTTGACTGTCCATCAGTCAAACACAGCAGGATTAAAGAAAATAAATTAGCTTTTCTCCTGGGATTTTTATAGATGCAAATGAATTTTAGTGACTGAGTTTTTTATGCAAGTATATTTTTGTAATAACATTGACTATTAAATGTGTTCTTTTCCCCTCCTCCTAAAAATATCACATGGGTAATTCTTTATAGGCAGAATAAATTACCTGTTGAAGCTAAAGGTGCATTGAGTATGTGATAGCCATTCTGTCTCAGAGTATTAAAGCAGTGGGATTCCCCTGTGAGGACATCACTGGTGACAGACTGGTCCATTGTTCTGTAGCAGTCTCCATAGTGGAAACAGTTTTGTATTGAGTGAAAGCTGCCTTGGTAACCTGAAAACAGATATCACACATACATTTTAACACCACTGTAACTGTATTAGATCTATTTCTGTCACAGTATTTCATTACTATTGTGGGGGTTTTTAGTCCCTCAGTTTTAACTATGGAATAATGATCACGCTGTTCTATAAGACATAATAATACAGAAGCTACATCAGACTCATTCCCACAAGATGCTGTGGACTTGATCCCCATCAAGCAAAAATCTCAGGGATGTGCTTCATTTCAAGCAGCAGATCAGTCAATAGCTCAATTGTGTTCAAAGCTACGTACTTTTGGTTTTGCCAACAGAAACTGTGGCTTGTGCACAACAAAAGAAAGTAGGTAACAGTAAAGGCCAAATGAATTACTGAGGAAGGACTTTTACAACTTGGAAGTATGTGCCAACATCCTAAAAGAAAATGTTATTTGCTCCTTTAAGGACAACCTCAAAGCATGTCACAAGATGTATACCAACCATGGCCTCATTTAATGATTTTCCTTCCTCCTGCCACAATAACCTCTTCCTGATTCCAGGTGTATCACACACTATTTGCGCAGTCATATTAACTATCTGTTTCCTTACCTTCTCTCAAAGTCCCCTCTGAAATGATTGATGCTCTTTCCCTTACATGGAACTGAAGTCAACCAAGTCAGGCTTTAAGTTTAATAGAATGTACTATCAGGATTTTCCTCTGCCAGACAAATTACAGAGCTGTTGCCTTTCTTCCCTCAGCCTTACTCAGACTGAAATGTTTCCTAAGGAGCCAGGTAGTTCAGCCAAGCAGACACAACCACATCAGCCGCGGACAGAAGCCAGCACAGCCTCACTCAGCAGTGACTTGCTGGGCTGGTTGTGCAGCTATTCAGTCTAGTTGCTTAGAAATGAAATACCTGTGCCTATCACCAAAGAGCCTGGGCGCTGTACATGGGGGATTTGTCCCTTACAAATCATGCAGGGTATAAGGCTTCTCCTGTTAAGAAAGATCCCCTGTTTTTTCTGCATTTTCCCTTTAATTCCAAAGTTTGACCAAGGAGATAGGTAGCATCTGTTCAGTCTGGTCATGTTTTCTAAGGTGGTAACAAATAAGGCTGAGGCAATTCTTTAGTAAAAACACAATGAACTCATCGAGTGGGGAAAGATTTGCTCTGAAGTTTCACAGTTTCATATGTGTTTTGGCAGAATCTGCATGGTTTAGATGATTCATTTCTTAAAAACCTGTAGTCCTCCACCACAAAATACCTAAACTGTTGATACCCATGATTGGTGAAGTACTAATGGATGACTGTGTTAGATAAAGACACTACACACACTGTACCAAAGCTGTTTGTATTTGCTGCTACGTAGAAGAAGGCTGAGAAATTTGGAAAGCTGAGTATTAAATGATGCATGTCCTTCCTTGGAATAGACAGCCACCTCTATTTACTGCCTGGAGAGTCTGGCTCAAACAAGCAAAGAGCTCTTATGAGAGGTAGCAAAGCCATCTTTTGATGTGGTTTTAGGTACAGGGCTTTATTGATTGGCTTTTGATAATTATCCTGAGTTTTCTGTTTACAAAATATGAACGCCCTGCTAGAAACCTTCTAAAAATACCTCCTTCTGAGATGAACAGTGAAAAAAAATGAGACACTTGGCTTCAGATGAGGTGTAACTGGTTGCAGAGAGCACTTATATGCACTGCTAGGGAAAAAAGTGAACCTCTTCCAGAAAGTCTGCTATACACATCACTTCTAGGGAAGGCATGACGTCTATTTTCTCTGCCTCTATAATTGCTGCCCTTTTGTCATGCTCCCAGGCTTGCCTTTGTTAGACCTATTAAACATCTTTATGATCTACAGGGCTGGCACAGTGACTTAGAAAATCAGAGAACAGCCAAGCCTGACAGAACTGGATTGAAACTAGTTGGATCCAGGGTTTCCTCAAGACCTATGGGTGAAGATTTCTTTTGAAGTGNTACAGGGCTGGCACAGTGACTTAGAAAATCAGAGAACAGCCAAGCCTGACAGAACTGGATTGAAACTAGTTGGATCCAGGGTTTCCTCAAGACCTATGGGTGAAGATTTCTTTTGAAGTGTTTTCAGTTTCACTGTCCAGCTGCTCAGGAAAACATACCTGAGGCAGAGAACTGCCTCACAATCAGAAGCCTGGAAAGAACTAAAATGCTCCATAAGCATTCAAATTCTCCATTGGACTGCAGCATCTGTCCCTCAGCATCACTGTGTGATCATCCGAAAACGCAGCACAAAAAAGAGTGACTGGAACTATCCAGTGAAGAGACACAATGTAGGAAAATACTAGTGTTACTTCTCTGTTGTAATGACAGGAGCAAATTTCTGCTAAGTGCTTCCTGAAGGAAATACAGAGAAATGCAGCATTCCAGTTCTAATGTGATTGAAGATGTGATAAATGCAGACAGCAAACTGAACTGAAAGACGTCAGTGTGAGGAATGGAAAGGTTGCAGTGGTGGTCAGTGGTCACGTAAAACAAACCATGGCACTAAAAATGGGACTTTTAATCCTTCTGACCTCAGCAGTATAATGAAAGTTTCCTTTTCCATGAGCTTCAGAAAAATAATGAGAAGTGGGACCCTATTAGAAAGGGGTAGAGGCTGGGTAGGAAGAATTGTGCTTGTTGGATTAAAGCTATGTTTCAAAATGTAGCCAGCTGAATGTTAATCTTGGAAGGTGGAAATGAGTCTTGCAGTGACTGAAACTGCATGCCTCCAGGTTGAACGACTGCAGGATCAGTGAGTTGCTATGTCAGTTAGACTGTTTGCATGACTTTTTACATACTTTCTATATCCCACCCACTGCTTCAGGGGAACAATTGGAGAGTTTCTTTTGGTACCAGGTAGGTTGGCTCTTCCTGATGGCCTTCAGTAGCACAGCATGGCTCAAGAGGCCGGTCAGGCTGTTCAGAGGATCTGAGCCTCACACATCTTTCACACTATTAAAAAGGGAAAACTGCCAGCTTGTTTAAGCACTAAGTGTTCCCAAACCCCAAAGTAGTTAGACAAGAGATGGAAAGGCCATGTGAGTTAAAGCAACCACAAGGACTTTTGTAACAACAGCTGCTCTTGCCAGATAAGGTTTCATTCATTTTACACAACCACAGGAAATGAAACTTGTTGCTCGCAGGCACTACAATGTTTGATTTGCGTATGTAGTACAAGTCAGAGCCTTACTGCATTTATAACGCCTCTAAAATGTGCAGTATGAAACAAGGGTGCTTTTGGTTCATGCCATTTAGTTGTGGTTCCTTTGGATTTCTTCACTATACACAGAAAGTATTAGGAATTATGATTAATATCCCATAACTAACGGTTCAATTAACAACCACATATGGATCAGAGTAAACTAAACATGGAATATTTTTTACTAGTTCTTGAAAAAGACTTCCTTCAGTGGGTAATATGAAGTAAGCAAGAAGGCTTGTCTGGTGCAAGGAGCCTGCTCCTTCTAGGAGCACAGAAGTGTAATACCAATTTGGCAACCAGTGTTTCACCAATATTTGTTTTTCCACATGGATTTCAGGTTTTCCTTCAGTTTTGATTTCAATCAAAAGTTTTCTGAGGTTCACTTTCAAGTGAAGAATTTACTAAATGTCCTGTCAGCTTAAGGGATCACTATGAAATGGTTTATGGACAGTAGATGTAGAAATATAGCAGTTAATAAAGGAATAAACCGAGTTCCAAACATAACATTTAGTTAAAGATTTGCTTTGAAATAATTTGTGACAGAAAAGCGGCCGTTAACCACTTCACACAGTGCACTGGCTGCCTCTGCTTCTCTAAGGCACAGCCTAGAAAACTTCAAGCAGCTTTCAAATGAATGATGTAATGAACAAATAATTGAAATACGCCTATTAAATGCCATCGTGTTATGTCATGTCATTTGCATGTATGTGCAAATAAATCTCAGCTTTTCAAATTCCATAAAATCTCTGACAAGAAGTCATGTCAGATATAAATAACTACAGGATTCCGTTGCCTGCCAAATTCTTTCAGCATGTAATAATTTCCATGTGATCTTACTACAACTAGGTTTAAACATTTACGTAAGGTCAGCTTATTCTTTCATTATCAATATTTCTGCTACCAGTCTGATGAAGCTCGCTGTCTTCTAAACATTTCACACCCACAGTGCTTCTGTGCTTCTAGAGAGATGCCGAGTTCCACACAAAGAGGTGTATAATGTTCCAAAAGTTCAAAACCCACAAATTTCTACAGGTTCCATTAGAACAGTGTGCTGTTAATGAACTGAGATGCAAAAAAGACATAGAGCCAGTACAGCAAAGTACAGGTAACACATTAACTGATTTCAAAGGCTGCTAATCAAAATTGATTTTTGATTGACCATTTCCGTAATGAATTTATAATAATACTTCAACATTTGGTCAAAGTGGAAAATTATGGCTTTTTCAAAACCACACAACATAACACTTAGAAAGCAACAATTCATTCAAAAGGAAATGTGGTTTTCTTAAGGAATAAAGTCAATTTATTTAAGTGGTTCAAAACTTGTTCTGTCTATGCATTTGTTTCTGCCATAGTAATGAGCTGCTAAACTTTCCTCTTGTGGTTTGTAGTTATTTAGCTCATTATAGTAACATAATCATATATCATTATATGCTATCATAAATCTGCCACTTTTCCCTTAGAGTTAATCTTTTTAAATTGAATAATCTGTTGAGCATCAGGTTGAGTTAGTTTTTCCTTCAGCACAAAGTGTTTCCTATAATACGCTTTAACATTTCAGACTAAGTCAATCCAACCAAAGAGCAAAAATGCACCTCAGAGAAGGAAAGTCTGAGGGAACTGCTGGGATACCGAACCCCGTTACAGCTGTGAATTGCTCACTGGGTTTGTGCTTAGGCCCTGGGTTTCAGACCTACCCTTAGCATCTATTGGGAGAAACCAAACCACCTGTTTTGCCCACTGGTAAATAGATCACATGTGATACTTTGCCAGCCAAAAATTACCTTATATAAGTGGCAGTACTGCTGTGAAACAAGTGCCCAAAAAGCTGGTTATCTGCCTGTATAAATTTACACCCTTGGGTATTCTTGCAACCAGACACATCCTGCACACTTCTTTATTGTAGCTATACTTAAGGCAGCATTCCATCTGGATTGTAGAACAGAGTTCTTAGATATGCAAGCTCCTGTCACTGGAAGAATCTTTGATAATAATATCTCTTGCTAATTTATACTTCAGAAACTGCAGAACCATTACTTAGTTCCCACAGCCCAACTCTGCAATAGGTAAATAAGCTCCCGATGCAAAAGGCTGAGTAATCCAGATTGAAAAATGGTTTAAATTAAGCAGTGGGACAGCTGCTTAGTGCTTAGCTGCTGTCATTCCTGTCCTCAAGTCACACTGGTACTTTGTAGCTGTACACAGTGCCTTGGCATATTAGTGTATAAAATAACACAGGTGCTCAACTTCCCAATATCTTCCCATATGTTTTGGGACTAGATGGCTCTGGCTCTGGCAGAGTCCCTTTTGCCAAGCTGATGGAAGGCTGGATGACGATCCTCATCTCCTCATCTCATCTGGATGATCAGATGAGGTGCATGGCTAGTAGCAACCTAACTAAGTGCAAGAGATCTGCAGTGGGGAAACTTCCCCTGTTAGAATACCATATCATAGCATGAACTGGTCTAAACACTTTGCTCTGTATGTGTATCAAGCCACTTTAAAAACTGGAGTTCCCATTGAAATGCTGTCAGTGTCTTAATAACTGTATTATTATATAGGTATAGAAGCTGTATATTTCGGCCAATATATAAGTATTGGCCAAAAATGCAAAAACTGAAACAAATTCGTTCTCCCCACCTAGAAATTAGGAAAAGAAAGCAAAGAAGGAAGAGTTACCTTGAGATCCCTGCTGTACAGACTGGTTTGGAAATTGCGTGTATGGTTTATTTGGTATTCCAGAAAATTGCTGCCCGTTTGGTGACTGGCTGTGTGATGATGGAGATCCATGTTTCTGTAATAGGGAAGGTGGAACTAATGCTTTCAGGGGGCTGACAAGTGGAGAGATAATGTTGGGAGCAAGCCTAGAAAAAGAAAAGACAGAAAAACTTCACATATCACATCACAATATGGGAAAATGAAATACTTGAAAGGTGCTATTTCCATAATACAGGACTATAGAAACATTTATTTTGCAGGCAGAAATTATGTTGGAAAAGAAAGATAACAGATGTAGTGCTGCTTTCAGGTCTTCATTAGGAGAAAAGAGAAAAGGATTTGTATTCCTTTCCACTGAGCTCCTGTTCTAGCCATAATGACAGGCTCAAAATGACCACTTCTCAGCAGGCAACTTCAACACAGCTCAGCTTTCAGTTAAAATTCTGTGAGCTGAGATGCGTGTCCAGGAAATAAAAGTGGAAAATGTAGTTAAAGTGAGTAAATGCAAGTAAATTGTTTTAGTGTCTTTGGAGTTGTAACAGGGTAAAGTTTTACCCCCAAGTTGCAGCCATGACAAAGAAAAGCATTAGCTTCAGTTATTCCTCATGTAGGATTTTTTTTTAGACTTCGAAATGGAGCTTTCACTGCAACAGTTGGTACCATCCTTTAAAGAAAAGCCTGAGTACGTGTTCGTCTATGGGGGCACTGCTCAGCATAAGCCTGAGAAGTGGCTATACCTGAGAGATAGAAAATCCCCACCAGATGTCCGGGACTCAGGCCAGCACAGGAGTCTTAGGGCAGTCCTCACCAAAGACCGAGTCTGTGCACGGTCCTCACCAAGGACTGACTTCCTCACTGAGGAAGATCCTCACCAACCCACTCCCATGAAGTCCCTGGGCATCTGCCACCAGTGGAGCAGAGAAGCTTCAGTGCTTCCTCCCTGCCACAACGTGACCGTCCCACCAAGGGCTGCTACAGCAGCTGGCCCAGACGGGACAGGCCCTTTGCCAGAGAGCTGACTTTTGGCCATTTACCACCAAAGAGATGGGATGGTGCAAAAGATGGGACCAAAGACATGGCACTTATGTACAAGCCTCTTTTTGAGCTGTGTTTCACTAACTCTGTAAATCAGTACATAGGTAGAAGCTGGATCTTTTACCTTCCTACAGTAGCTGTGACAAACGGCCTTTTCCTCCAAAGGCCATTGTTACACTATCAAATGTGTGGGCTGTGTGGACACTATGTTCACCATATACTCTCTGCTGCTCCTGGAGCCTTTGCTAACCATAAGCAGCAGATCTTCAAGCAGCACTAGAACATCTAGACACAAGAAAAACCACCTGTGTGTTTGAGAGCCACCCTGCTGAAAGGTACCTTCACAGGTATAGGTCCTGAGGTACAGGGATAAAAATACCCCTGCACGTTTTAACACATGTCACTGGAAAGAAAGAATACATGGGCTGGAAAGAAATACTGAGCAATAAACACTGCAAGCATACTAAAAATGAACTAAAACCCAGATCAGATCTCTCACAGGTGTCTTCTTCCACCACTGCACAAGGCATTCCAATACCAGAAACCACCATTTGCAATAGCAATTCCTCACCAGTTTGTGCAACTGCTTCTTGGAGTAGTTAGGTTTAAACTTGGGGAGTGAGGCTATGGGCTTGACTTTGGGCTAAGCCCTCCATGAGAGCATTCAAGAGGTAAATATAGATGAACTGTGAATTAATGGTGACAACAGCTTAATCAAATTTAACAGGAGAGGCAGAGGAACACTGCCAAAAGCTGTCACACTGACACTCTATTAAAAGGGGTTTAAATAAATCAACCAAAGCCCGTCCTATGCTGAAATAATTCCATCTCCCAAAACAGGAAAAGAAGGCATATAATAGAAACCACAGAGACTCTGAATATCCCCAAACCAAACTGAAGAATGCAACCAGTATTTTTAACTGGCTGAAAGCTAGGATATTTCCAAGCCAAATATCTAAGAACTGGAAAATAATCTCAACAACAGAGCTCGCATGGCCCTTGCCCTGTAAAGGCTGCAGAGTTGCTACACATGGACAAGGGAACGCAGAGGCCACCTGTGCCCTCTTCAGGTCAGAGACAGAAAATGCTCTCTGGAGCCTGAACTGAATCTGAGGAGCAGATGCTCGGGGGAAAATCCCGAGTTCATGTGCTGAGTAGCAGCTAAACGCTAAGGTCAGCTCCCGTGTGGCTCTAGTTTTAACTCCGAGGTCTCAGTAGAGCAATAGTTTAACACAAATGAGCTGTCGCGCAGCCCAGCTACAAGCTGAATCTGCTGCAAATGCGCCCAGATGCGTGTCTGTGGTGAACTCTCGCATGTAGATGGGGCTGAGATTATTTGCTGGGACCTACAGAAGAGCCTTTGCTCTCTCTGGGCTCGTTCGAGGCTGCAAAGTGGGTGCCAGCAAAGCACAACCACAGATTACAGCATGGTTACCAGCCCCTTCAAGCAGCACCCATGGAGACACTGTCCTGCACAAGCCAGAAATGCTTTAGGAGCCTGGAAATGCTTCTATCTGAAAGGAGATGAAAAAGATTGCAGTTGTTTTCATTGAAAAGATAATAGCTCAAAGAGATCATGATAGTGACATTTATATGGATAATGACCACACATGCATTTAAAAGAGAAACAAAAGACGTACTAAAAACTCCAAAGCCTGGAGAGCCAGAAACCACGCTGAATGAGAGAGGAAAATACTTCTGGTGAGCAAATACTCTGCAACTGCCTGGGTTGGGTTTCCTCTGCCTTCTCTTGAAATGCCTTCTCCCAGCTACTGCTGGGAAATGAGCACCCCATCAGAGGCCTGCCAGGCGGCTTGCTGCCCAGTGCTTTGTTTGCGGGGATGCTTGAGGAAGCCCATTTTTATATCCTATCCAAATATCTGACGTGCCAAACAAAAATGGTACATTTAAGGTGTCTGGCTGTGGAAATACTGAAAATCCCAGCTTCCCTACCCAGTTTAACCACTCCCAGAGGCTATTGAAATCTTACCCATGTGAGAATTTAAGAGTTTTTAGTATTATTTTCAAAGCAGCGCTTCTCCCCATTCACTCTGGCTTGCATCCCTGTTTTTCCTGTGTGCGAGCTCAAAGCTGTGCTAGTGTCTGTGCCTCAAAGCCTTTCAAACGGCAGGTTAAGAGCATGTGAGGTTCCCCACGGGAGGCAGGAGGGGTGAACTGGGCAGCCGTGCAGAGCTGCTAGCTCGGCACTGCTGTCACTCTCTGGAGCTCAGCAAACATTGCTGTCTGCGGGCAGCCAGTATCCTAGGAGCTTCCTGCAGCACGGGAACTTGAGCTGAAACCCTGAAAGCACTGTGTAACACTTGCCATCGCTGGAAGAGTTTCATACAGTTGAACAGGTCACTGTAAAATCTGCTACATTCTGCTCAGTCTCTCCCAAAGAGGGAATTTAACTTGTTTCCCAGAAGTTAAGGCAGAGTTTTTAGCCAGGAAAGAGCTTTGCTCAGGAGAAAAAAATCTGGAGAAATTAGCACAAGTAGCTAGATTTGTCATCACAATGCCCACAGCTCAAGCTGGTTCCTAAAATACGATGTATGAAGTGTATGCATGTGTGAATGTGCACTGGCACACTCTGAGGGAGTTTTTTCATCAGCTAACTGTCCAGCTCCCAGTGCCATGTTTTTCATTCCCCTCTGAATATCTGCCTACTAATTAGGTTGCTGTGATACTCAGGTTGTTAAAAGAGAGGAGGGATCATTCCTGATGCGCAATAAGGAGATAATGCGTTAGTAACAGAAAAGAGTTTAAAAGGAGATGCCTTCTGTGAAGAAGAAACTCGAAAGTACTTAAACCAGGAACTCAGCTTGATACACTAAAAATTCCCAAGCAGTAGCTCAGGCAGATATGTTTCACTAACTAATAGGCTGGATATTTCCTGTTAATACTGTACTACAACCACAGTTTGCTTTGCTTTGGATATTAATAATAAATATATAGCATATATTTTACTTTAATTTTAACCGGTATAATTCACTAAATTTGCAGGTCCTTTGGGGGCCTTTTAATATATATCTGTGCCTATATATAGCTATAGAGAGAGATTTATAAATAAATACTCTCACACACATGTAAAAAACCTCCTTATCCTTCCTTAATTCATCAAATTCAAGGTGAAACGGAGTATTTCTATTCAGGAGTGTAAATCTTTTTGCTATGTCCCTAACTTTGTGACTAAGCTAAGAGGAATCAACAGTTCTTAACAGACTGCTGGCCTGCTGATGTAGCTAGACTGGTGAAACCCTGTCTTACAAGGACGCTTCATGGTAAAACGCTTAGTAACTCAAACAACAAACTAACCCACTGCAAGGCTTTTACTACTGTTATCAGAAAACATATGTCCCTTATGTGAAAGGTAAGCTGTTAACCATGCATTTACCTTGTTCCTTTCTATTAGCGGTTACAGGCACTAATGAAGTTACTAACAAACCCTTACTGAATCCAGCAGATTTCCAGCTGCCTACTGACGAAACTGCCATTGCTAACGAATTTGCTGTCTGTAACATTTGACACAAGTAGAAAAGCTTTTCCACCTGAAGATTCATCTTGGTGACTTTATGACAGTGGGTACTTCTCAATCCCTGTCATCCAGAGAGGTGGTCACCAAAGAGTCTGAGTTCCTTACACGTGTTGGCTGGGTTTGCATTTACAGTATCTTTGGGAACAGCAGTCGTGTAGGAATAATGTGCAGCTTTCTTGAGCAATAATAACAGAAAGGGAACTGCACAGTTGGATGCAGTTCTTATTAATGACTGTTTATCACAGAATGGTAAAACCAGTTCAGTTTTGATGCATTAAAGTTATCATGAGAGTTAAAACCAGTTCAAGACATACTGGAATAGTGAGACAGGGTTTTCATTTAAAGTAGAACTGCCCAAGTAGGAGCATGCCACTGACAGAAGAGTATTTAAAATGCAGTTTTTCAGATTGCAGGGGTGCAATGGAGGATCCAGCCTCCTCTCCACCCTGCCCAAGAAACGGGAGCAACAGGGCATGCACCACAGAGAGAAGCAGGTCGGCTTGAAACAAAAGGAACATTTAGCTCACACAGCATGCCCCGGTCTGTGGCGCTCATAGCCACAGGAAGGCACAGAATCAAACAGAATACCTAGTTTTTAAAAAGGGACTGAATAATTTAATGGCCAAAACCAATATTTCCATGCTAAGCAAGGGGTAATCAAATCTTGTGCTTCAGGATGTAAACTGATCGCCCAAAGAGGCAGAGAGGAATTCTCGCTCTTCACTCATCATGCAACTTCGTATGATTGACCAGGTATTGTGGGTTTTTTCAACCTCCCTTTGAAGCACCATGTGTAGGATGGCGCTGAAGACATAATACTAGTCTTGAGGGACCTATGATTTCAGGTGGAATTGCAAAGCTAATGCATTCCTCTCCTGAGGATGCATCAGCAGACAATTAAGTAAGGGGACTAATCAGAAAAACCTTGTTTCTATAATACCTTCAGCCATACGACTGACAGAAAACTATTGGAACAACTGATCCTAACTTGGTAACATACCTTGTCCATGAGACTGTGCACATTCTGCACCATGCTAAACACTGTCTTCAAACACTCAGCTTCCTAAGGACAGCTCTTGAGGTCAGATGGGATACTGCTCATGGTGTGTCGTTAAACCAAGTGTTAAACATAGACCCTGAGCCAATTCCTCACCTCTGCTGCAAAGTATTTGTCACTCACATCAGTGGGAATAGTCAGAAACCTGATCTTAACAGAAAGTTTTTTCAAAGAGAAAAGTAGAAGTCAAAACATAGAAATTCATCTGTCTTCTCTCATTCTCTAAAGTGCATGGCTTTAGAAATCACAAACAGAATCCAAGACTTTTACATGAATTTTCTTGTGGTCATGTTTTAACAATGTATTTTGGACAGTGAAAGTTCATACTAACTGGTAAGGTCCATGTGAAGGAACTATCTAGGTGTGCCATGGGCTAGCAGTGATCTATAGAAAAGACATCTAAAAGACCGCTCCTTTCTTTTAGAACTACTTATCCTGCCACCACTTTCGGCTTCCTAAAGCAGGCAGAGATGTATCAGAATTTGTGTATCTGCACAATGCACAACAAATGTCTTGTTCCAGTATTATTGCAACATAAAGGACCAAAAGATACATGTCCACATTGACTTTTCTGAGCTTTCTGACAAGATATCCAGATGCGTCTTCTGTATTCACCCACAGAACTTAGTCTGAGGACAGATAGATTTAGACTTTGCTTTAGGCAGTCTTTGTTCAAGAGCTATTCCTAGAACACAGAGCAAGAAATTGTGAAGCCAGATTTTGAGCTGATTTAAGATGAGCCCTTTCATGATGTAGTCGATCATCTCTTGACAGCCAAAACCTACATACAGGATAGTTAATTATTAAACACTGAATGGAACTGAAAATTGTAAAACAATGAAAATAAATTCAAACCAAGATTCTTGAGTAATAGCCGGGAATGAAGTGTAGCTGCAAACCAGAAATATCTAGGATAGGGATGTTTCCAATAGAAAAACTCTTTTTGATGATGTGATGGCTTGATTGGCAGATTCCTCAGCTAGACAAAGAACCTCAACCCATATCTCACTGGGCTCAGTGGAAACAGGACCAAATCCGGGCTGAAAAACATCTGTCCCTTATCTCAAATAGTTTTGGTATATTTTGAGTTATAAGACCATTCTCTAATACAGTTCTCATGCATAGCACATCATTGTATCAAACAATCTTGACTTAGAGAATTACATTTAACTCATGATCAGGAAAAGTATATATAAAGCATGAGAGTAAGAAGCACAAAGCAAACCAGCTCCGTGTTTTATCTTGACTTGTGCAGCATTGCAGCTAGCTAGAAATACTGCGATTTCCCTTGAAACCAGGTTCTACCCTAAACTCCGGCACTCGAAACATTTCATTCATAAAACCTCTCCCCCAAGCATTATAGTTACTTATATTGTGAGAAAGTCCAGTTCAGTTCCAGGACCAGGAGATTATGGTTTTTAATGGGAAAAATAAAAAAGTGAGCACTGATTTTCATCTCTTCCCATAATATTAAAAATGATGTGTAAAGCTCTGCTAATCTGGTCTCTGGATAGCGCCCAATCTCTTGCCACGTGTTTCTGTTCTGGGTCTCGCCCTCCGGGAATTTCTGTCAGCACATGCTCAGGAAACAGTTATACCCTTCACTTCTTTCTTTACTCTTTTTTTTCTGTAAGCCGGACTCTATCTGAAGCCCAGTGAACCTTTGCACTAATCACTGCCAGGTGCCTCTGGCTATGTTTCTGGAATGCAAGGAATCTTTTCCTTCTCTCCCATTTTCTTCCTTTCTCCTCTTCCCCCACCTCCCTGATATATAATAAATCCTTCAAGGCAGATCACCTTGCCGGGCATCATTGCGTTTTATTACCCTTTTGTATAAACACTGAGCAAACAAGGCACTGGGCTGTGACACGCTGCCCTTCTGACAAGGCCTCAGTCTCTGCTCCATGGCTGCAGGACACAATGCTGTTTCTGGTGTTGTGCTTCTGGTTTTCTCTGTTCTCCCTCTGTTCGTGGCCAGCTCAAATAGGTGGCTGCTGTTGAGACACCCTGGCACTGCTACTAATGCAGTATGTGACGCATCTCGGTGTGTTCCATCTTTAAAGTAGGACTGAGGCAATGACAGCCTTTCCCTAGCTTCTAGATAAATACAGTATACTGTTTTTCATTCAGAATACTGTCTTGCACCACTTGAATACAGTTCTGTATCTTCCCTCACCCGCACTCTAAGCAGTGTCAAAAGAGTGCAGGAGCTAGTAGCAATGAGGAATAAGAAGGGCTTCATAAACATTCTAGAGAACACTATCCACTGGACCTTTAATGGGACTGAAGAGTCTTAGGTCATTTAATTGCTTTAGAGTGTTTTTAATAATACCAATAACAGTGATATGAAACCAGCTTTGGGTTCAAAATTCACAGGAGCCAAAGGGGTCCTTTCCTGGTACACTCGGGCTTTCTGTGTGGCACAGAGTGGCTCTCTGAAATACTCACAACCTTTTCTAACATCTACACATGTGAGAGTGTAGTTAAGTGTAAAACATAACTCAGTATTTTGTGATGCATTTCATTACCTACACAAAGTCATATACACAAACACAGTTTCTTCTGTTACATGAATATCTCCCAATTGTTCTGACCTGGTATGTGCAATTTCTGCAGAGCAGTTAATCACAGTGATCATTATGGGAACTGTGCCATCTAAAAGACATTTTTATTCATAAGGGTGGGTTCAATCATCTTTGCAATGAGGCTGATGAATCACTACAGTAGAAGCCACTGTAAGGGAAATCTGAAAACTTATTCTTGCTAACAATTCAGCAGAAAAATAGATCTCAATCATAAAAAAAATCCTCATTAATGTGGTCAAAGAAATATCAAATGGATTTCAATAAAGACCACTGCCTTAGGTTCAAGTGATTGCCAGGAAGTCAACTACAAAGACATGCAATCAAACACAGGTATCGTCTACTCCATATTATCCGGCATGCACTGCATGCTTGACTGATCTATCTTACTTCAGTCATTTCAGGTCATTATTCCCTAGCAAATATGCAGCAGGATGCTTCCAGGTGCAAGTAGGTTCTGTACAGGTAACTGATGTCTGCTTCCTTCAAGTTTACAGTCTAAAAGGCACTATACCAAATAGTGGGAGGTGTTAAAATAACTTAATCACTTGCTGTACTGTGATAAATTACTGCACTTAGGGTACAGGGTCTGCATCTAACTGCAAAGTTTTGCTCAGAGAGTAAAACAAAATTTGAAGGAAAAAGAAAAAAACCCCAGCTTTACAGATGTTAAGTGTAAATTTAACTACAGATAAAACCAGTAATGGCTAAAATCATTAACATGATGCAGAAGAGCTGTGGCTGAATCCACTAAATGCCTCCTGAGTTACTGTGACCACCTCCTTTAACCTCCCACCTTCTTCTGCAACTGTCTTATTTCTTACTCTAAGACAGCTTTGCTTACAGATTTGAGATAAACTGATGAAGGTGCTCTAATGAATGTCAGTCCAGCCTTTTTAGAAACAGAAATGAAATACATAACTGCCTGTTTCTGCTGGTGGCCAAACACTGGTTTACCCCATGATCAAGCACTAAGTTATTCGTAACCATGTATTGTTGAAGTAAGCCTATGCTAACACTAATTTTGCTTTAAGGGGGAGGTAGAAACTGTATAGGCCTATCTGGACGTGATTATAAATGAATTCTGATCACATTTTCTACAATGAGATAAATTACTTTGGATTTGAAACCAGATGCTTTTAATTACTGAGTTTCTTTGTTACATGAACCTCAGCTCCACACCTGTACATTGTTCTTTCTTTGGACAGATGTACTGATGCCCCTTTTGCGTGCTCAGATCCATAACACTGAGATAAATTATGATGGGTTCTTGGCTTCCTCCATTGAAAATGTTTTCAGCTGTCAGAGATATCTGTTTCTTGTTATTGGTTTTAGTGCTTTTGAAAGAAAGACTAAAACACTGACTTGTGTATTCTATTATAAATGAAGAGTATTCTCCAGTGGAATCCACAATGAATGAATGATATATCTCCTTGGTCCTAGGAACTGTTATAAGAACTGTGGAGGTATTTAGTTCTCCAGAGTACTTCTAGAGAGTAAAAGTTTGTTTTCTACAGAGGTTCTAGCAACATGCCATGAATTCCTACTCAACTTATTTATGTGAGCTCACAAACTTAAAGATTAATAGAAGTTAGATGTAAGTAGCTAAAACACCCCTCTCTTAAAATAATGAGAATTAGGTATATAAACATATTTTCCTACCTGGCCTGGATTCCGCCAGTTTAAGGAGATAGCATAGAAAAGAATCTCCCCCATTTCTTTTACTGGTTTTGGGGTGATTTCTTAAATCTTATCCCAGGAACAGTCATGCTTCAGAAAACTGGCTGCTTGCAAAAACCAGTGAAACTCCTACAGCCACAGTCTGAGCATTGTCCCATCTGATGAGCAAGCACCCCCCAAACCCTTTATATGCCATCGTCCTCTCCCAGCCCTGCAGCTCACTGAGAGCAGGTAGAGGGGGCTGGACCACATTCTGCTTTGAAATGGAGGCACCTGAGGGGGCCCTGGCAATGTGTGTTACAAGGGCTTAAACAGGGGTAGGAGCTAGTTTACAGCCTCTTATTGCCAATGTGTAACATGGGAGTTGTATACACAAATCTAACGCACCAAGATTTTGTCTTGCGTATCTGTTTTCAACCTTAAATGTATTGGGAATTTCAAATCTGGTGTTCCCTGGCTGAGCAAGTAGGGAAGCTCTGTGTACCTGGTGTTACTTCATGTAAAGAGACAGGAAGGACTAAATTGTTAACAGAGAACTCTTTACGTTATAGTATTTCTATGTTATTTGACTTAACAGGTGCTAAGTAGCAAGCAAACAAAACTGATGTTTAAGCAGCCTCATTAAAATGTCTCTTTCCACTTGACTGTTCCTAAATCCTGTTTCTTGTCATTTTTGTATAAGTTAAGTGGCTCTTCAGGGGGGTCTGGAACATAGTTTGAGCTGGTTACAGTTACCTGGTGAGAACCCCAGCAAAAGAGAGTGTGTAAGCTCCTTCCTTGAACCTTGATTACTTAATCCCTTATGTTAAAGACTCACAAGATTAGATTCAGAGCTCTCATTAATCATCACCTATGGACATCACAGATGTCTTAATCCCACTTGTTCTTCATTTACTGCTGCGTTTACAGAGCAGGAATGGAATCTAAAAAATAGTTTCACTTTCCTTTCCCTTGGAGACACATCAACCTTCCCAATACAGTGATTATTTGTCAGTACCCCCAGCTTCTTTGGAGAACATAAGTGCTGTTTGTTACGGAACACAAGTGACAGAGGGCCTCAGTCCCATATAGAGGGACCGTGTTCAGATCCTACAAAGTGACCTTGTGAGGTCATTAAGCTAAATTGGTGCAAATCCCTAACTTGGTGCCACCACTCAACCTCACTTAACTTTATTCCTATCAGTTTCATTTAAGCTGATAATTTATCACACTAAATAGTCTAAACTGGAATTTACAGAGAGAGTTTACACTTGAAATTAAGCACATTTTAAAATGACTTAGATAGTAACAGCTAAAAAAATAGTAGAAAGAAAGCCAAGTGCAACATTCACCTAAGATTTAATACCAAATGCTGGTTTTTCTGTCTTCATTCTGCTACAAATCAACCCGGACTATTTTTGCAATGGGCAAAATGAAACTGGGTTAGACATTACACATGGCACGGGCTACAAGAAACGCTAAAATAAACCTTTGCTACCTGAAATAAAAATTAAATGTATATTTAAACCTGGATTATGACAAACCCACTTTCTGGGTGCCAAAATATTTCTCAGTCACACACTTTTAGTTTAATTAGTATCAATATGAGTAAAAATTGTGGTCTAGCATACACCTCATGCCAGAAATGGAAGAAATACTCTCTGTATTGTGTAAAGCCAGGATAAATACATTTGGTAATGAAGTCAGATTTTGTTAGAACATTTTCAAGTGAATTAGATAATTTTGTCAAACTATTTAAATGTCTTAGCAAACCATTTGGAAAACTGACTGCTGCACTTGGTATTGACTTTGGCAAAGGGTGCTATAACAGAGGGCTTTTTTTAAGGAATAAGAAAACCCCTTTAAATCAAATTCAGAATCTTATGTCAAACTGGAGTAGACTATTTGTCCTCTGCTTCATGTAGTTTTTGGCATCGTGCATATTTGATGACTCAGTAATTAGATTTCTTGATAGTAATCACTTGGTTCATTCCACAGACTGAAACTATGCAATCCAGGCTTGTCATCGGACTGATTCACAGGACAGAAATTCTTTGCATTTACTTAAACATGAATGCTGAGACAGCTGACAAATGAGGCAAAACATTCTGTGTGTGCCAGAAAGCAGCTAATATGAAGAAAGGCAGTGGTGGGTGTTTCTTTCCTATTGTCGGCCATATATATTTCATATGAGTAATGGCAGACTGCTATGAACTGGCAAAAGTGTAACAGTTCTACAATTCAGTGGCTCCAAGTATTAGATTATTAAGTGATTTTGCCCAGTTAAATGGATGAATGCTTTAAACAAAACTGTGCAAAATGAAATTCAAGGCCTATTAGTTCACACTGAGTTTCTCTACTTGCAATTGAAATGTCATGCATGGGCTTTATTTCAGCAGTCATTAATAATGTAAGCATAAACAATTGGAGACAGCAAAAGGATCTTGGACTGGGTATGACGATGCTGAATGTGGATTATTTTGAGTTTAAAAAAGGATATTTGAGATGCTGAAAAATTCCATGTAGTTATGTCCTGAAACTAGATAGCCTGTTTTAAAATAACTATTCAAAAATACATGCCACTCTCCATTTTCTCTATAATGGATCATGGTTAGAAATCTGTTATCATTTCACTCTTACATTTTGTCATAGGATATTAACTATGGTGTTTCTGCAAAGACTTTACATTACGTAGGTGTACAGGCACTGAGATAATAATCAGCACTGTTGTCTCCTCTGAGAAACAATAGCTATTGCACTAGACCTGAAAACAGCAGACGTCAACGGTGGCGTTACCTCTGGTCTAAGCAACTGCTCAAAATGCCATAGCAGGAGTGCAGTGAGAAACTCAGCTCACTCAAGCATGGTGTTTCTGGAATGGAGACACAAAGGGCAGCAAGGAGAATTTATCAGTGAGCTTCAGGCTGCTCAAACTGGGAAACTGTTGCCCTCATTCTGGTCAAGTCTTTGCTTTCATTTCTTATGAATGGTACCTGGATGTGAAGTGCCTCAGAAACAAATCCACCTCCCTGACAGCCTACTAAATTCTTCCCATAGTGTATCCTTACTTCACTTTATTCTTCATTGGGACTTTTTGCCTTAACTCCCCTAGGAACCAGCTCCAAGAGGAAACACTGGGGAGCACTGAGAGGAAGGGATCCTACTCCCCCAGGCTCAAGTAGTCCCATTTTGCTCATGGATTACCTTCACTCTGGACTGCCTCTATTCCTTCTAGTCGTGCTCACTGCTTTCTCCACTACAGAAAACTTCGTATGTACCTAGTGTAATTTCCATCTAAATATCATTCCCAGTGCCTTCTGTTGCCCATGACTCTGCCATGGGCATGAGCCTGCCAACAGGAAATACAAAGCTGGGAATGTGGGTGGCAAGGCAGGGAAGGAAAAGGGCTGGGCATAGGCATATTATGTGACAGGGACAGGATGTGTCCATTCCTGTGAGCATCACACACTGGGAGGTAGCACTGGTACCTGCTACTGGCATAGGTCAAAAGAGATGGCTGAGTGAGGAACAGGGTACAGAAGCTAAGCTTGTGACAAGGGGGATGGGAGAGTGACTGGACTAGGATGGGAAAACTCTACATTCAGTTGCTGTGTTCAGTGAAGAACCCCAAAGTATTTTTTAGGAATGAAAATCCCTGAATCTCTCTGTATCCCAGGTTCCCATCAGTATAGCAAAATCAGAGCCCCCTACACGTCCCAAGTGCTGGGAAATAAACCTGTAAGTTTGATGTTTAACTTGCATGAGGGTAGGTGCCAAAAAAAACCTGAGCAAAAAGATTAGAGCATAATTTTGTGGCTTACAGAGATTCTTTACTGTTGAGATGTTATGATATCCTTGAGCAAATGGTACTCTAGAAATGTGAGATACTGCAGCAATGCAATGCAGTCCATACTGTAGCAACACAATCTATGTATTAAAGTGATAATACACTCTTCCTTACTTAGGATCTCACTGATTAATGCCTGCTGTTGAGAAATGTGTTACAGATAATCTTATCAGAGAGCAAGGAGGTGAGAAAACTTGCTGCTCTGACACTAAGTCAGTCTTACTAAGGCAAACACTGCCTTATTCCTGAGTCATGGCTTGGGGGGTTACCCTTTGAGAGAGTTCTCATTTGAGCTGAGAAAAATTCTCTGCACTTATCCAAGCCTGTCAGAAGTCACCAAGGAAGAATAAAGAAAAAAACCAGAATCTAAATGCTATGGAGAAACAAGGCCAAGGCCCTGAATAACCTGATAATAAAGTCAAAGTTTGCCCTGCTTTGCACCGAGGATGGATGATGTGACCTTCTGAGGTTTCTTTAAAACTAGGTTATTCTGATTCTAAACCAAACAGAATCCATTTGGGCTAGTGTTTTCCATTGGAACAGCATCCATACAAAGTAAAATACACAATTAATCATTATCATCTTTCACACACATACCCATCCCTGGCACTCTCCAATGGTGACTGGTGGTGTTGTGGGCTGGAAAGGGTAGAGTCGAGTGGATGGTGTCTTGAAGGGATGTCGTGAGGAGGTGGCAATATACCCGGTGAGGGACCGTTATGGTTAGCACTGGAGCCACTGTACATGCCTGTGAACACAGCATTTTGCAACATCAGATAAGCAAGAAAACATCCAAGTAAGTCCTGGAGAGTCCCCGGTTCCTTCCCTATTCCCCCACCTGACCCCCAGACACAAACACAGCAGCCCACTTCGGCTGGGGGAGTCACCTGCATGGTGCCCAGTATATCAGTGAATCCTGCTGTGCTTGGAACAGCACTCAAAGTCGTACCAAGGCATTTTGACATGTGTCTCTCCTCCAGCCCTCAGGTGGTCCACTTCTTCCTTGCTCTGACTGCAGACCTGTAAGCACTCCTCCTGGCAGCCAGCAGGACTTGGCAGGACTCCCACCCTGCCCTTACCACACTTCTGAGTGAGAACCTGCAGTGCTCAGTCGTTTGGAGCATGATGGAGCTCATTTGACAGCAGAGCGGTACCTGATACCAGCATCATGTCAGACCCTGAACTCAGAGCACTGTGTTTGCATAAGGGGGGGTCAGGACCTGGGTTTGGGTTTTTTTGTTGGTAATTTCAAACTTTTTAACTTGACTTTCAAGCAGGAGAAATTTGTAGTGAGACCATGAAAACAAAAGGTTTACACAGAGGCACTGAGGAATGTTGATGTTCCATTTTGGGGGGCACTCTGGCTACTCTCCTCTACCATAGCAGTCAGGCACCAAGTGTCTGCCATGCCCTCAAGCACGTACTTTGTTGAGGAAGCCTTGTCCAGGACTCTTGGATTAAGATTTTTCTTATCGTCTCCCTTCTAAAGAGTAAGCCATGCATTAAGACAGACCTAAGGGATCAGGGCCTTGACACTGACTTTTGGCATGAAGGCTACACTGGGAGCCAGTCTCTGTAATGCGGGAAGCTCAAGGAAGTGCTTGCTGCCTAGAGTTACAAATGCTGTTTGTAAATGCCACCCTATCACAGGGGAAAACAGGACTGTGTCCTGGTCAGCACGATTCTTGACAAAACCTAGTCTGTCTTTCCTCTGTTTCTCTGCCCTCTTCTTCTTAAAGCTTGCCTACAACGTACCTCCCAGTGTTTTGGCCAGGGAATCTGCATGCAGTGGAGAAATGGAGCAGGCACTCACATTGTATTCTAAAGGCTGCAGGGAGCAAATGAAGTTTGCTGTCCCGTGGTGTCAAGCATAGATGACCCCACACCCTCTCTGAAGCCTGCATTCTCTCCTCCTGTAGCACCCATCTTTCCTCTCCCGTTCACTGTGAGCAGAACTACACATTCAGGAAGCTGTGTGTCAGCTCTGCTGGCTGTGTCCCCTGTCACTGACAGGGTTCTGCATGGCACTTCTCCCAAACCTCGCGGTGACATGGAGCAACCAGAAGGCACCATGAACATCTGGAGCTATGGGGATTGTGTGACAGCCCTCTGGGCGGATAAAAGCAATGTCTGAAGGTCAGCATCTGTTTCTGAGGAGCAGAATCACTAAGGCAAGATTCCAGTCACCTTTGTCAGGGACTTAAGATGAGTCAAAATCCTCTCCTGAACAGTGAGCCCTCAGCTGCTGGACAGATCTAAAGCAACAAAAATGAACCACATCATCTCTGTCTCCCACTAGACAGATCATTTGTCAATCAGCCAGTGAAACCAACTTGCTTTCTGCACCAAAAGCCAGACAGAGGGGCTTTGAGAAGTTAGATGTTCCCAGATGATTCTAGGATTTATTTGTCAAAGCCTCTTTTGATAACAGTAAGTCAGTAGCTAGGATGCTATGTTGTGAAAATGGCATTTTTCTACTGATGGCTTCAGTCCATTTTATAATACAATAGTTTCCACTCCCCCAGATCCTTACTTTTCATACATTCATTATCAGGCTTGGAAGATGAGCCAAATACCAATTTGGCCTTGTCTGTATTGTGTCATTTCACACTTCAGCTGCATCTCCTACAACACATAGGGCAGGTATATTGGCAGCACAGCCCAGAGGAAACTGCTGAACCTAAACCAAGATGCCTGTGCTCTCTAAGGCTGGCAGACTGTTATGAGCCCCTGTCAATAACTCACACAAAAAGCTCAAAACCCCTCAGAAGGTAGTTTTAGCAGTGTGGTCACCAGTAAACATACTCCAATGTTACCTTACATTCCCACCCCAGAACAGTTTACAAACGTTAAAGGTATCTCTCCTGGCCCCTTCCTTACTGATGCAGCTGTTGAGCACAGTTCAATTCTTTGCTTGAGGTAGATGAGAAAGAGTAGCAGAGTATTTCCAATAGCATACCCCTCTAGAGAAGGAAAAAGATGTTAAACACCCCCCACATCCAGATGTCCAGGAGCCAGGTCCTGCAGGATCCCATGCACTCAAAGCCCCCTCATTAGAAAACCAAATGAAACCACAATGCCTGTCACCCTTAGTTTCTGTCATACCCAGACATTATGCACAGGAGTTCACCCGTCTGCCCACTGTTGGCTCTGAAGAGTAAAGCTTGGACCTCCTGGATCAAGCAGGGTTTCTTCCATCTACTCTGAGTCTATCCAACTTTTGACTTACTGATCACACCTCCCTGGAAAAGGTCCCTGCTTGGAGCATGTGTGTGCTGCGGCTTGCCAGTTTGTTCATCAATGAGTTTTCTTCTTCCTACATCTTTTACTTACCACAATGCCTTCACTCACTCAGTTGACACATGGAGTCTCTTGTTCTCCCATCCCCTCACCCCCCTTCCACACCACAGCTTGTGCTGCCTCACCCCAGGAGCTGCCAGCTTCCCTTGCACTGACACCCCTCTCCATAGCATCACCCAGTTGACAGCCTGCCACAAGATGAGGATAAACCCAGCTGTCCCCTGGGACACTGCCAGATGTGATGGTCCACGTGTGCTGCCTGCTGCCAAGCAGCCTGTGTCACAGCTGAGCCTCTCCTGCAGTGGGGACACTGATTTTGGGTGCCACTCTCTGGTAGCCAGCTGCCAGTACTCAAGAAGCTTGTCAGAAGGCAATTATCTGAGAGGAATTTGTCAAATGCTGCTGAGCTTGGCTCATGGGCTTCAAAAGAGACTGTGGGGAAGGGGATTGACACACATGGGCAGAGAGGTGAGCAGAGTGATTGCATCAGCCATGCTTCCTAAGGAACTGAGACCAAACTCAGTTCCAATGTGTATGGCGTGTGTCCCTCAGGCACAGGGCTAGTGGGGGAATGGGGTAGCTGGCATCAGACACAGTGATGTGTGTTCCTGGGCTGGGTGGTGAGGCTCTGAGACTGCACAGCTTACCATTTGGGTGAGGGCTGCACCCACCCCTTCTGGATGGAGAGAAAGCCAAAACATGAGCCAACATAGGCAAAGAATCACCCTATTGTTCACTTGCTTCACTTGCAAGGGGTGTCTGCCTGTAATTAAGAGTGCTTGAAGGGCCATGTGGCACACACAATGGAAGATGGGGTTTACTATGAGATTCCATGTGAGTCTGCAGTGAGACATCAGTCATTTCTGTTGAGTCACTGAAAACCAAATTGGTCCTTACTTGAAGTTAAACGTTATCTCTTTCACAGTGCAAAAGGGCACTCCAACAGAACGTTAACGTCCATAAGAGGAACAGACCTTTCTGTGGTCATGGCACTGTGCAGGGCACACTGTTCTTGGTGCTATGAATGCTGTCAGCTCTCAGTCATTTATGTTGCTACTGGAATTCATTTTGACAAGTTTTTATTCCAGACTTCAGGCCCTCAAAGTCTGGAGCTGCTCTCACTGATTCTGTGTCTACTCAATGGTGTGTTCCTGGGTGTTAAGCCCAAAGATGGTGCTTTAAAAAGGATGTATTGGCAGTGACTGCTTATCAGGAAAGAGGGTGAGCTGCCTCATTCAGGGAAGCAGGAGGTATCTGCTGCTATGAGGGTGTGTGATGTCCTTCCCATTGCCAAGCCTTAACAGAAAGGAAGAGCTGCTTGAGGGGAGGGAAATGCTGTCTTTAATGAAGATCCCTTTGCCCCTTTGAGGAAATGAGGTGCCTCTACAATGGAAGAAGTCAAGGAGAGAAGAGCAGTTGCAATTCCAGCCTCAGTATGATTTTCAATACTTCTAATTTTGCTCCTTTTACAGTTTTTCTACCTTTTTTTCAGCAGTGAGCTATGATATTCTGAGTACCTGACGTCAAACAGAAGCCTTTGGAGCTGTTAGGAATGACTGTTCCTGCAAGTACAACCCACTTCAGGACTGTTCACCTTGGGCCTCTTCATGCATTGACCATCTTAGCTTGTAAATATATGTCATCAATCAATATTTTAAATGGCTTGGCCTTTAACCTTAACATCTGCTGCCAAAGCAGTACTCAGGCATCTGTGACAAGCAGCCTTTTTTTAACCCAGCTTTATGCTAACTGAGACCAGAGAAACAATAATAAAACATGGCCAGAGAAAAGACCCGAGTGGAATTACCTCAATGGAGACACTTCCTCTGCAGGGAGAGCGACACGAGCTCACAGCTAGAGCTGATTGTTCGCAGCCATGAAGCATCTTAGTTATGAGGAGGGGGAAAGGAGGAAGTTCTAAGGAAACAATGGGTTCTTCTGACTGCAAACATTCTTTTGCTCACTGTCTTACCCTAAGCACAAACCTGCTTTGAAGTCAGGCACAAGGGATGGGAGCTTTTGAAATATTTCATTTTTCCTGGGATTGGTTTTCATCCCTGACATATTTAAAATGTGCTTTAACTTGGAGAAAGACAAAACTGAAGCTCTCCAGGAATCCAAGTGATCCCTAAAGCCCAGAGCTCTGCACATTAATAATGTGGTTTCTTGGGGAGGGCAGGGGAGAAGAAAACCCAAAACCCAAAACAAAAACCCCAAACCATGACTATTTTCATATTTTCAAGTGGAATCAAGAGGACATCAGATGCTGTACTTATCCCTGAATATCCCATAGAGACTACTGGAGCTGATTTCTCCAGGAATATTAGCTCTGATTATCTGAAAGAGCAAATGTGCAACCATTGCAGGCAGTGGCTCCAGAGGTGGCAGGAGGAATGTCCTTATGATTTAATTCTGTAAGGATCAGCACTTCAGTTTATATACCCTAAATTATGACAGAGGAACAGATTTGCCTATGGAATTGTACTACACATAGTATGAAGAAACTTCTGTTTCACTGTAAAACAGTCTTTCAAATCTTGATTTATTTTCCCTGGCACTTCTTCATACTGTGCATGTGATGGGGTCTCATATGGGGTGACCCAATGGAAGCACTGGGGAAGACTTACTAGGTTTTTTACAACATCCTTGTGATGGGTTGATATAATCAACAAAGAAATCATATCAGAGAAAGGCAGTGTTAGTGACGGACAAAACCTTTTGTTTCACAAGAGGTTCTCAGAGATGACACTGAGACGTTAGGGATGGTCTGTTTATCTGCAAGCAAATAGCTTCTTTCCTGTTTTATTGTTGTCACTTGAAATCTGAGGCTATTTCTGAGGCTCTTAAGTGAAGCCTGTTCTGAGGGGAACGTCCCTGGTCTGGCCTGTCCTGCCTGCAAGTGAGATGCCAAGCCATGCTGAGGGTGGAGAGCAGAGGCCATGTGCTGCCCTCACAGGTCTCAAGAGTGATGACAGACACAGAGATGGGAAATAACCCCCCCAAGTCCCTCCAGCTTTCTACCACTTTTCAAGGAGCCACATACAAACCGTGAGTGCAGGCTCCCAAGGGAACAAGGTTGGAATGATGGGTTATTGCCCTTTCTACTCCATTCTGTTCACCAATTACATTCCAGCATTGTAGCACAAACTAGAAAGGAGAACAGACGTCAAGCAGGATGCATTTCTTGGGTTAATTTTTAAGATCTTGCCTAAGTAATGTTTAGTACTTTATTACTTTGCTCTTTCAAAGCAAAATACATTAATTAAGTGCATCAGTTCTTCCCTTGGTGCAGAGGAACCAGCACCGGGAATTTTTGTTTTCTAATCACAGTTTACCATTGTATTTCTGTAACCATCAACAGAAACAAGCCAGAGTTTGGCTGGAAAGTTCGTACTCAGTTACTAAATCAATTTACAACTTATTTAGTAATAGCAAGTCAAGCCTCTCCTCACAGTAGAATTGAAAGAGGATAAAGTGCATCTTAAATCAAGATTAATTTAGCTCTAAATTAAATAATTTTATGAATTTATAATTATAATTTAAACTGAAAGAGGAGAGATTCAGACTCGATGCAAGCAAGAAATCTTTTACAATGAGGGTGTCGAGGCACTGGCACAGGGTGCCCAGAGAAGCTGTGGCTGCCCCATCCCTGGCAGTGTTCAAGGCCAGGTTGGACACAGGGGCTTGGAGCAACCTCATCTAGGGAAAGGTGTCCCTGCCCATGGCAGGGTTTTGGAACTGGGTGAGCTTTAAGGTCCCTCCAAACCCAAACAATTCTGTGATTTTATGATTCAAACTGTCCTCCACTCTTAGGCACAGCATGCGATATACCAGCCTCCAAATTCCTTGCCCCCAGATTAGGAACAGTCTGTCCAAAACTTAGTATGCATTATTAGTTAAACAGTGAGAGAATGAAAATGTGATTAATAACTGCTACATCTTTTTCTTGGAGATTCTCTACAGACCATACAATGTGCAAGGTATAAAATGCCTCCATCCATCCATCCCATTTCCAATGTGCAGCTGTCATTAAAAAATGAGTTAAAAATACAGGGATGCATGTGGAACATGACAGAGAATCACCCAAGAACGACAGCTTCTTCATCAAGTGAGTGGTGCAGTCTGGAGTTTTGTTCACAGTATTGGTTACTCATCCCAAAATGGATATTGCAGAGTTAGAGAAGCTTCAAAGGCAGTAACATGAATGGCTCTCTAAAAGCAGGCTCCACAAAGCACACCAAGTAAATGTCTATGTGCATATTTTTCTCATGGAACATCATCTGAAAGTTGCATGTTCAAAATCAATCAGGTAAAGTAAAAGCCCCCCCTCAAAGGAAGGGCTCTGTAACTCACTGCTTGATAGATGGTGTTGCTGAAGCCAAGAATAAGTCTGAACATTAGAAAAGGGGATAAACAGGTATACGGACAGAAACTGATTTGAGAGTGAAAACACCTAAATGAAAGGTTCCTCACACTAATCTCTACAATCAGTGCCTTTACAAGGTGAGGCAGATCGCATTAAACTCATGGCCTTTAAGAGTGCCTCCTGTCAGCTGGCTAAACAAAGAACCTGAGATTGCTACATCCCTGATTTGGGAGCCTCCACTGAGGTTCAGAAGTTGTGAATCTAGATGGTATTTTCTGCAGAAGGCAATGGAAGTATCTTTTTCTCTTCCTATAAAGTGTATGGAACAGCCTAAGGTCCCTGAAAGAGGCCAGCTCTTGTTCAACCCACAAGAAAGAAAAGACAGACAAGAAGGAATGAAAGAAAGATTAAATACTAGAAAAGATAATTAAACCAGCATGTTTGACATTTCACATTCAAGCTTTGCTCCATTCATACATCACCATATTATTTGTTACAACCACACAGTGCATGATAATACACAGCCTCATCAACTTTTCTGCAGCTCCTGAAGAGCTGGAAACCCTTATGGCTGTGTGCCTTTGTCTTTGCTACAGCACTCGTTTGGCTTCAGCAAAGCTCACACACCTGCATTCTGCTCAAGCCAAGGCAAACTTCTAAATGGACAGAGGCTGACCTTCAGCAGGGCTGCTACACCCCTCATGTGAAATTAATAGGAGCCATTTGGCTGACTAACTCTGCTAAAAAAAAACCACTCAGGCCTTAGTAAACAACTCCAAAATTAGTTCATTTTATTTCCTGGTTTGGATTGGGTTTTTTTTTTCATCTTCTATAATGGCAAATCAGACCCCGAAGCTTTTCTGTTTTCGATCCTCTATTACATGACATATTTAACACCAGACTTATTTGAAGTATCCTTACCTGTAATTAAATCATGATGACCTACAGATCTACCACACTTGCCGTCCAAAATGTGTTGTGAAGATGTGTGGAGCTGTTGCATAGCTAAGCATTCACTTAGTACATCTTGTTCAATGTCGGTACAGGAATTTAGCTACAAGAGGAGGATAAAACAAACATATTATTCCAATGTAAATCCAATTACTTTTAATTAAACTAATATCTCTTTTTGCTTAAAGTTTATGTACAGAAGGAAGGAATAAAATGTCATTCTTAGGAACTCGGTGTAATTACTTGGCATTTTCAATTAGAGATAACTTGGGTTATTCAAGTGCACAAGTTAAATGTGCTAATCTGAAATCAGCAACAGTTTGCTTCAGAAAATGACGTCCCCTGTGTTTCTTCAAACCTTCCCCAGTAATTTAACTGCATATTTTCAAGCTTTCTGGAGTTCCTAGGGTTCTGTGGCAAAAGGATTGCCTCACCTTGTAACTGTGACACTTGGAAAGACATCTGATAGGGAAAGAAAAGCGTTTGTGCTTATCAGATTAGGACTGGTGGAATAATGCGCTGTCAGTAACGGGTAAGAGGTATCACCGATACATCAGCTGTGCTCCATGGAAATTAAAGCTCTGGCAAAAGTGTCTGAAGCAAACTCTTGCAAACCACAACGTCGATCATATTAAAACCAGCAGGAGAGGAGAATTAAGAAAGAAAAGCATTTCTAATTCTCTTTCAAACATGCTGATGCTGCCAAGCTTTTGTCATAATATAGTGCTCACATTACACAAACAGCCATCATATTCTATAGCCATTAATAAATAGTTATTGTCTTTGCGTTTACAGTTTTGCATACCGATCTCCCCTGGGTTTGGTTACTCTAAAAGGTCCAGGCAAACCTATTTAGACCTCTGCTGTACAGCCATTTCTTGCTTCAAGATAAACATCTAACTTTTGGATCACAAAGTGCATCTGCAGCCAATTACATTTAAACTACTACTAAATTAACAGCTAACTTTCTCCTATTCTGCTCTTGTAAAGCCTTGCAGAACAACCAACTGTTACCACTGCAGTCATCTCCTAAGTTATGAACCAAATACTCAGGATTCCTTTGATGTAAGTGTAAGCTCAGGCATTTTGGTTTGTGTCAGAGGTGGCACATTTGGTATCAACCAAGCCATGTGGGCAGAGCAGCCCATTCATTTTTCTTTCTTGGCTAAGCCATTTCCGCTCGGAATTCCTGGGAAGCTGGTGCCAATGGACAACTGCCGGTGCTGAGTTATAACCAAAAACCAGCCAGTGAGTGTAAACAGCCTGTTCCCCTTTTTGCCTAAATCTGAAATCCAAAGAAGACTGTCACTGTTTCAGTAACACTGAGATTTACTCAGCTGTGGAAGGGGTTTTTCCCCATACATTTCAGTGAATTACTGGGGGGGTGAGTGCATGTGTGTGTGTTATTTCTTGATGAGTCAGATTTGCATTGGTCCCTTTTAAGGGACCCTGATCAAAATGCAGTTTAAATCTGCTGCTTTTGCAGATGCCTTTTAAGTTCAAGGGAGAAAGACACAGGATCAAATACTTGTAAAGTTATCATGGATAAATGAGATAGGAAATCTGAAGATGATTTCCAACCCCTGGAGCAGTGCAGATTTAGACTGGCCTACCAAATAAGGTGTGGGAGGCAAGGAACTACCATTACTTTAAGATAGACCTGATAAGCCTATGGGAGGGTATGTATATGAATGCAGGAAAATTCCTCAAGCTGGGAGATTAAGACAGATGAAACTCTGGGTATTTGATGTCTCAGTACATCCAAGCAGCTTGAGTTTGCAATCTGTGTGCACCACGTTTGCCCTGTATGGATTCTGTGCCTAAGGCCTCTGCTGTTTATGCAGGAAATACTTCATACAACTTAATGCAAAATTTGGATTTAGGGTTTTTTCTCACCTTCCCCCATATAAGTGGGAATAGAAGTGTCACTCAGCAGGTGACAAGCCTCACAGGGTGTAACAGTGGGGACTGTTCCGTTGCCCAGATATAAAGGATGTTAACATGTTAATGCACTCAGCCCAGTACACAGCGCTGAACAAATGATACTCATGCTAGGTAACAGGAAATAATTCCCTCCTTCCTTCCCCAAGAAGTATGTCAGGAAGGAAAGATGGGGGGTTCTCTCCTTTGGAATCGGGAGCATGGATGCTTTCATGCACCGATTTCTATGGGCACTTACTGCTATGGCTTTCTGACTCTTTCTCTCACTAGACCCTAAACGTTGCTGTAGGGAAGTGTTGGGAGTTTTGTGGCCTGTGGTGTGGCAGGCATATGCATACAAAACCCTGTGGAACCTTCTAAAGTAAGGAGCTGTAGTAAAACTACATGGCCTGATAACATAACAATGGGCAGGAAAACTAGGCAGTCCTGTCCAGTGTCTTGCCAGGCCAAACAAAAGTTCTGACTGGACCCAATATGCAGAGACAAAAAATGTGTTTCTGTGGACATCTGAATAGGTGCAAGGCAGGAATTACTCCTAGGCACAAAGCTCAGTGAATAACGAGTGCTTCTCGACTGACTGACTGAAATAGTGTGCACAACTCTGGACATTGATGTTCTAGACACTGTTACTCAGTCTGCATGCACCCGATGCAGAGCAGGGTTTGTGGGGAGGATGGGGGGACAGACAGCTGTCTTAGGAAAGGGGACTGTACATTCAGGCTGGTGAATCTAGCCAAGGGAAAACTGTAAAAGAGAAGCAGCAGGAGTGTAAGAGAGGGGGCATGGCTGACACAAGGACAAATCACTACGAAGTCACCACAGTTGTATTCAAGCAGGAGAATGAGGTCTTTCTGACATTCCAAGGTCTGCAACTAAGATTACCTGTGTTCTCCTGTTGTCTCTTCTTTCCACGTGTTCCTCCCTTTGCTCTCCAGTACTTCTAAGTACTCCTTAGATACTTTTCCAAACTAGCTGCTTCTTGCTCTGTCTTGACAGGCTGTCATATCTGCTGTCCTCCATCCTTTGAACACCTCCATCCTTTAAACATGCCTTGCTGTCTCATCTGTGATGCCCTTGGCAGTGACAAGGCAGCTGGGGGAAGATGCCATTGCTGCCTATTGAAGTAATCATAATTGCTTGCTAAGGCCTGGGTTCCCTGCCACTTCTGGGCCTCAAGTATGCTCATGGTCTGTCCCAGACCAGCCCTGTAGGGTCCCAATCATCTTTTTACAAGCTGAGTATATAATTGTGTAATAAACAAGTCCCTGATGCCGAGCTGGTGCCTGTGGGCATGCCCATTCAATCATAAGTCCAGGATTTAGGCCACAGAAACCAAAATACTTATTTGAATCTAATACTAGTGAAAACATAACTAGCAGTCTGGGTTTGGAATGATTTATAAATGCATTTATAATACAGATGTGGTGGGAAAAGTGGAGGTTTTCATTCTCCTCTATTACAAGTGCTCCTTTCCTGACATTTCCATAGTATCCTGGCTTCGTTTCATTTGTGTTGTAGATGATCTGCCAGCATGTATTTACTAGCTGATGGTAGAGACCCAATGCATGGATGTGTTATGTGAATGACAGCAGAATTTGGGCTTGTCTATTTAAGATGAACAGGAAAGAAATGCAAACCAAAATTAGAGGGTGGTAGCCTTGAAGGTGCAGAAGGGTAAGGTGAACTGGTTAACAACAGGAATTACAAACCAACAGGAAGATGAACTCAACTGCAATTTTCCTTTAGCAATATTCCAGAAGAACTCCAATTTGGAAGTACATGAACTAAAGGTAAGTGAAACGTAGCCGTATGGAGATGCGTGGTGTGTCACTTTCTCCTGGTCTTACCTTCTTACGCACCTGCTGTTCTTTGGCAGAATGAGCTTTCACGTGCTTGCGCAGGGAGCTGGGGTCGGTGTAGCGTTTGGAGCAGCCAGGAATCTGACAGGCATAGGGCTTCTGTAAATGGGAGCAAAGGGAAAAGAATTCACATTCCTCTGCATCTCTGCAGTCAGCACACAGGGCTGGTGGACGGTGGTGTCTGTGGGACACAGCGTTAAGCCTGAGCTGTTTGCTCTGCCGTTTCCACGTTTGCTCTGTCTCCACTTTGCACACAAGCCTGACATGATGCAAATAGAACCACATTGAGAGCTCTGATTTTGCACTCTGCAGGCACTGAGAGCACTTTGACACATCGATACTCTGGCATGTTGGGTATAGATTACTGGGCTGGATTAGATGCTAATGAGCTGTAACTAGATGGGGTTTTCCCTAGCATTTAAAGTAGACAAAACGATCCTTCGATCACCCAGTGCCATTATAAATACAGAAGCTCTGGGTTTGAGTCCTGATTTACATAGTTTTTACACTGTTCCATATGCAGCAGAGCAAAACTTGTGGCATAGCACACATTTGATTGCCTTCATACATTGTCCCTGTTTTGAATAACAACAGCAATGTTTTTTCTTTTTGTAACTCCTAACCAACCTGCATCAAACATTAACATCTGAGCAAATCAATACAGAAAGAAACCCCCACTATTGCTGATACTGTTGGGAAGAACTTCCCAGCTGGTTTTGGCATGGGGCAGAGCTTGCTGCTTTTGTGTGTAGGAGCAGAATGAGCACTACCTCTCAGGAAAACCATCCGAGTCTGGGCAGGCAGTTCCAGTGCTCTCCTCTCATAGGAACATGAATAAATAAATGAATATGGATGCTCCAGTTTAACCGCTGGTTCTAAGGTCCCAATGACTGAAAGCCTCATCAAGTTCTTCTAGTTATGCCTATTCCCAACACATGAGACACCATCTCTGTGTTACAGCACAGCCTACAAATGAATGTGCAATTTCCAAGTTAAGCAAAAGGACTCTGGTGCTTGTTATTAAGTAACCATTGACTTCAGTGTAGGAAAGAGCACTGCAGGTCAAAGCTCACAGAGGTTTAAAGTTGAGCAGAAGGTTCATTTGCACTCTGTTTCCTTGCCTCATCTATCAGCACTACCTTAGCCTGCTCACTTGGACCAGTGAGACCTTTTGGTGTCTTCTCAATGGTAGAGAACTGGTTTGTCATGACCTCAGTGTCACATTCTTCGATCCTCCTTTGCTTCAGACAAAGGATGCACAAAGGGAAATAAAACCCCACAGGTTTTGGGAGAAGTGACTGTAAGGTCCATTAAACAAGTTGCTCTGCTCCTGGAGGGGTGATGACGTGCCCTTGTTACCACAGGGACACATACGTTCTCTTTGTTCTGGAGATGGATCTACTTCCAGATGATTTAGTAGAGATTCAATCAAACTACACCAGTAAGTCTCTGAAATGATTTACAGATTCTCCTTTTGGAGAAGATAAATGATGGGGTGACCTACACCGAGAAGCTTCAGAACCAGTTCCAAATGCACTCAATAAGGAATAAGCAGTCTATATAAACCCCTTTTCTTTGTAAGTACCTCCAGAGGATAAGTGTTGCTGCTCTGTCCAGCCAGCAGGAAATTTCTGAAGGAATAATAGAATCATTCACCAACTCATGACCTTACAGGCTAACACGGCACCTACCCAGAAAGTTACAGGGAAAAGCAGATTTATTGGGAGTGTCTGGAACACAGAGAACTGGCACCTGAGGGAAAACTATGGAAAACTTTAACAAATCCCTTAGCAGAGAAACTAGAAGAGTATTTTTCAAATCATTGATGTCATTCAGATTAGTGATAGAATCAGTCAGTTTAGTGGTAGGGAAACTAGGTGAAAATCTGACTGCCCTGGAAAAGCTTCATGGCTGTTTGCTTTGACATCCCCGGCTGTTATGTTGTCCCCTAAGCTAATGGAATGTGCAGCCTGCACAGTAGCACCATCCCATAGCTCTGTTACTTCTAACATTCACATAAGCATACAACACACTACATTAGGCCACAGGACTTCATTACACCAGGTAAGTAGAAGTTAGTAGCTGTGCTGTAGGACCACAAAAGAGTTCTAAAGAACCTGCAGCAGAACAGCACGGAGGGCATGTTTAGACATTTGAGAAAGTTAGTAGAAAATGCTTACTGTACCTTTTTCCTGTTTTATGAGCATTTCAGATAATAAAGACAAAGGGAGAAGAAAAGAAAACAGCAAGTTAAGAGATTTGCCTTCAGTAATGCACAGAATAACAGATACAAGAATTCTTGCTTATATTAGTAACCCTTTGAATTCTCTTTCAGAACTAATACACGACATTTTACGTGTGACTCTGGCTAACAAAAAGTCCATCTATTCGATTCAAACAGTTCCCTTTCAAAACTGCACCCGATTCCATGTATCCACTTTCAAAACAGACACGTTTGAGAACTAATTACAAATGCAAATATCCCAGGTTGACTTTCAAATAAATAAAACATTGTTATTGTAAGTGTGCTTTGGGTTGGAAAATGTGACTGACTCGCTTCTCTTACTTGTTTGTTTTTGCAAGGCATAATGGACATTAGACATTCCTTAATGCTGCACTGTCTGAAATGTGTAGCTGCTTAAAAAGTAAATATCAATTAAACTCCAAAGTTCTGCCCCATAAGCACTTGGCCAAACGTTAAACCATATATTCACTCCTTTGCAAAAGACAAAGGAACAGCTCTGCCTGTTATTCTTTACAAGCTCTATGCTGAGGACTTACTTAACTGCTCTGCAAAGTTGCCCACTGACTTTGTTTCACCATAGCCTCAGACACTAGACAGGCTCCCATGTTCTCTGCAAGACATGTGAGACTTGGAGAGTTGAGGCAGAACCGACCGATTTTACATCAGGATTTGTTTCTTACAGTTCAGATTTGTTTTCTTACAGTTAATTTGTGTAGTTTCCTACGTACAAATTTCATATAAAAGATACATTTTTTACCTTTACAAAATTATATCCAAACCTGCGATGCATTTACCTTCCATGAGACATCTGAACTGCTTTTATGCTCAGTCAGAACAGACTTTACTGAAGCAGCACAGGGCAGGAAGCAGGACAATGACACATTCCATACAGCAGCAGTGACTCAGCTTTCACTCATGCTGTACCTTACTCTACTGCTGCCTCCTCTTACTGGAACAAGAGCAATAGGAGAGTTTGCTGAGTAACTTGTCCTGAGTAACTTGTTCCTCAGCATGAGTAAGCCAGCTGAATTTGCCTTTCTGTGATCAAGACCTCCTCAAAGAACATGCAGCTAAATAGAAAAGTACAGTTGCCTGTAGCTGATGCTCCTCGTGAAAAGGAAAAGTCACCCTCCAGTTGCAGAACAGATTGTGTGCAAGGAGCATTGGAAAACTCAGAGCAGCTCCCAGTCTGAAATCATGCTTACAGTATCCAGGTGCGTTCGCTGGTGCTTTGCCCGGTCGCTGGAGTTGCTGAAAGCTTTCTGGCAGCCGGGATGCTGACACAGGTACGGCTTCTCCCCAGTGTGACTCCGGAGGTGAATCTTAAGGTTCTCAAGCCTAGAAAATGCCTTGTTGCACCCTTCAAACTGAAAAAGTCATAAAAAGTCATTGTAAAGTACTATTAAATAAACCATGTGCAGCCACGATGAGAACAGTGTAAGATCCAAGTTGGACATGCAATAAATCAACCAACATTCAAACATCTGTTGAAATCTATGGATGAAACACATTTTGCGCTGTTCATTTAATTTGTCACTGAAGACATGGTGTGTAGCTCAGTAATAATACAAGGGTTATAAATATCTCACATGTTCTGTCTGAACTACCAAACGCTTAAAGACATGGTGTCAGAACAGAAGATTTCAAGAAAGAACAAGTGTTGTGATGAGTTCTCTTAGATGTTGACTGGCACAGGAACCACTGTGGGCAGTAACAATCAGCTGCTGCAGACTGAGAGGAGCGGAAGCTGTTTGTGGTGGATTAGAACCTGGTTTCAGATGTCTGAAATACTATACAGTGGAGCAGATGAGCACGGACTATTACAAGAAGACCTGATCCATTTGAAGAGCAATCCAAAAGAGCTCTGCTGTTACTCTGCACCCTTTTCTTTACCAGCCATATCATTCAGATCTCCTCTCAGCATTTATACACCCAGTAACCTGAGCAATTCTGAGTTCTTAAGCACCCGTTTCATTAGTAATAAAATGCTGCATGGCATTCATAACAAAAGTAGCTGTTTCGAATTAAATCTGAATAAATAAATAACGTTTCCAGCTACTAGGCTGAGGGAAGGGTGTTTTGCATTGCCCACTGATAAGCTTCAGTGAAGGCACTGTTCTAGAGTGGGTTTTGGGACCTAACGGGTGAACACAAATACATGTGAATGCACTTTCATGCACCAGCAAACCCATAAGATGCACCCAGGCACAACCTCCCTGGGCAACCCATTCCAGCGCCTCACCACCCTAACAGTGGATCTTGTAGTGTCTCTAGACAGATAAAAACCTGGCTGCTCTCAAAGAATGCACTAGAGAAACAAAGCCCAGTTCACACCAACACTAACAACTTTGAAAGAAAATAGGTGTATCTTAAAGCCATTGTTCCTTGAAGCCAGATTTTCTTGTATGATTCTTGCTCATGAGCGAATTCCTGACCTTCATAAAATTAGTGCTTTGTCACTTCCTTCTCCTGAGTCAAGGTTTTGTTTAGCAGCTTAGCACTCGCTGCTGTGGTTCCTCAGATGGCATCACAGAAACCACTGCCTTGCCAATCCCCATCACGTTCTATTTGTGACACAAACACCTCCTATACATTGGTGTGTGCAAGCTCCTGATTTAGCTATTGCATCCAGCACTGCAGGAAGTGGGAAGGGAAAGCAGATGCAGATGGAACCTAGAAGATACTGTGAACTGGAGGCACCTGAACTCCTGGTGCTATTTAAACTAATGATGGAGAAAGGTCCATCATACCCTGTTACATTCTGCAGGCTGTGTTCTGTCTTTGGATGCAGATCAGCTGTGCAAATTACAGATTAAACACAGCAAGGGCTCCAGGACACAGGCAGACTTCTGCCTTATCCAGCCACTCCTACATGAAAGGATCACTGTGGCTTTTACTGTCCTAAACATTTTACTGCCCTGGGCAGATACTGAATGGCATATTTGGATCTCTGGGTGTAGGCAGCTATCTGATATGTACAGATTTCTATCTTTCCCTATCACAGCTATCATGATAGAACCAGAGTCACCTGAGATATGCAGCCTGCATCTTCAGAGCTTGTCCAGGTCCCTCTGGACGTCATCCTGTCCCTCAGGTGTGTCAACCACACCACTCAGCTTGGTGTCCTCTGCAAACCTGCTGAGGGTGCACTTGGTCCCAGTGTCTGTGTCACTGGCAATGATACTAAGCAGTACCGGTCACAGTGCGGAACCCTGAGGGACACCCCTTGTCATGGATCATTCTTCTTTTCAAATAACCTCCAGAAAGATCCATCAACCCCACAAATGTCTCAGCTTCAACTACAAAGCACAATGTGGGATTTCAAAAGGGCTTTAGGATGGGAAGAGCTATTTGATCAGCTGAGAAGGCTACTTACAGTATCTCCCAGACATCTGGCCCCAATCTGTCACTGCTTAATCCTACCATCTTAAACATGTTGTTGATGTTTGATGCCTGGGTTAACTGTAACAAACACTGCATGATCCTCAAAGTCTGTAAATGTCAACAGAGCTCGTCAACCAGTTCATCAATAAAAATAATAACTGTATTGCAATTACTACTTTTGTCTTTACTCTGAGGATGTTAATGTGTGCTTCAGACAGTGCTGTGCTACAGAGACACTAAACAATGCCACACGATTGCAGTAAGTGGCATGGTGCAGTTACTGCATTTGAGAACGACTGCTGCTTTTAGAATAGTGCTTCTACTAGGAAAAAATATGTTGTAGAACTTTACAGGACTGAATTAGCTCACTGCCATATGGGAAGACACGTGTTATCTTTATTTTACACTAAAATCTCACTGGGGTGGAACTGCTGCAGCATCGTGCATTTGAAAGGCATATTTATGAAAACACTGAATTATCTCACAGTGATCCAAACACATCGCAGTTTTCCTACCAAAACAATTTAATCTAATAACAGTAATTGCTTAAAATGGTTTTTCTTTGCTTCCACGTTATACTTGGAATGCACCTGAGACTGCTGCCATGCAGAAATAACAGCATATTCCCCAAAGGGTTTACATTATCACATGTTTACCATTTTCATAAGCATATTTAATCACAGTCCTGTCTGGAATATCTGTCAGTGGGACAGATCAGAAGAAATAAACTATAAACTGAGCAGCTCAGACCAGAAGGTGAAGCAATAACTGACATTTTCTTAGGAAATGAGTTATGACTGAGAAAGAGAAGCCTTCACAGTTGTAGTGCTAAATAGGTCCAGTGTGCCATTAGAGAAAGCTCATTAATATACACCTCTGCTCTCTGCTGCAAGATCAGTTAAACAAGCTGCCTTTTCTTTCTAGACCTGAAAGGGAAAGAGCAGGTCATATTGGCTGCTGACATCTCAGACAGCCTACAGATGGAAAACCCAAAACATTTCATTCCAAAGCATTTAATACTATCAATAGGAAATCTTATGTCTGGTCAAAACATCTACAAGCCTTCTGAACATTGTGAAATGTTCTTTCTTCCCCACTGATTACAGAATTGGGAGACTTTTATTGGAAATATATTATGAGAAACAGGATCCTGTGAGGATACGTAACCCTTCTGGAAGGGAGGAAGCAGCCCCCCCTCTCTTTAATAGCAGCAGTGTTTTATAGCACACTGAGCCTAATGTTGGGGACACGGCAGGAAGCAGACGAGGCTCCAAATTGTTACCGATCGGTAACTTCAGCACATGGGTTGTTCTGCCCAGCACAACAATCCAAATACCCGATCTGGTGCTTTGGTTTTTTCCAGCTAACTCCTGCCTGCATTCATTTCTAATTCTCTCTTGCAGCTACAGTGCAAAGCCCTGAGCCTGCACATACTTGTGCATGAGTACCATGACTCATGCAAGGAGTTTTATTAAAACTCAACAGAACTATGTGCATACATAAAAAGCAACCCATAGGACTGAGCTCTCAGCTTCCCAGAGTGTCCCAGCTCCTACAGCCACATTCGAATGTGCAGATTTAAATTGCTGGAAGCTGCTTTTTTTCCCATTGTGGTAACAAAGTAATGGGAGATACCTGTAACAGAAAAAGGACCTGCCAATTTCCATGCTTTGGGGGTTTTTATTGAAGTCTGAACAATTTATGTTTGCAGAGTGACACTTCTACATGATACTGCATTTGAGTCCTGGGGAAAAATTGCTTGCACTTGGTTTATTATTTCTGTTACAGAAAAAGCATTTCGGGCTTTAGCCAGACTATTGGACAACTGTTGGTGTGTAGGAGAAAGGGTAAAAAGGCTCAGAACAGGGAAAAGAAAATATTTAGAAAAGCCTCAGTATAAATGCAACACATCCTTCACTTGGGTTTAGGGCAATTACAGCCAACTATTTGACATCAACATCATATACCAGCGGCTCACTTTAGTTGATGCTGTTAGGTCGCGTATTTCCCTAACTAATGTGAAAGTGGAAAGTACCAATACCTGCCCCTCTGCTCTGCTCTCGTGAGACCTCACCTGGAGCATTGTGTGCAGTTCTGGTGTCC